>JAEQBH010000039.1:0-139461 GCA_016808115.1 Tetrastigma voinierianum | reverse complement strand
AAAATTGTAATTGCCATAAGGGATATGAAAATTATAAAATGAGAGATGGGGTATACAAAAATTACAAGAGTTGATGGAAATTTTGAGAAGATGGATGCCAAAATAGAAATAAAATGTTGAATGGAAATTCTCGAGAGATGAAGGACCAAATGGTAATTAAAGGAAAGATTAGAATATTAAAATGGGAAGACAACAAAAGTCTCATTTTTGTCTCACAGCAAGCAAGGCACCAGTGATGCAAGGGAGAAGAAGAGAGGGAAGAAGAGAACAAGAGCAATGAAGAACAAAGTTAATGTTTTTTTTGTAAGAACTCACTGTCTTTGGGATGCCCAGGCCACTGGTGTGATTGCTAGGGTTTTTCATGGAGATTGGTTTGTTCCAAAACCGAAGTTTGCTTTATAGACTGGCAAACCCTTTGATTTGTCGAGGTTTTATGATGAAAAACCCAATCTGCATTTTAAGGTCGAATCGAATTTGATAGAAATCGGTGTTAAATTGATTAGGTTGTGGCTTCCGCTAGTTGGAATGGTTAGGGGTTTGATGTTGAATTTTGTATGATATAAGTTGAAATTATTAGATTTATAAATTGAGATATTATGGAATAGTTGTAAAAGTGGAGAATCTGCAAAGTAAAGGGAATGTTTGTCAAAATTTCTGTAAAAACCATGTTTTTGTTTTGTCTAGATTAAGTTAGAATCATCCAAATGAATCTGATCTTTAATTGGTAAAGAACCATAGTGAGATAGAGCTACTGTAATGCATAGAAGGGACCAAGAGCAAATTGTGAGCCTTTAAGGCCTCAACAGACTGATGCAGAGGATCGTGAACAATGATTTTGTCTGTTTTAGTATACAGTGTTTTGGCCATAAGTGAAGTTTCACTCATCCAAATTGAGTAATTCAAAATTCTGGGTAAAATAGACTTCTAGGGGAAAATTTTAGCTGAAGAAAGTTTATGCAAATCAGAATCCCAAAAAGTCCACATAAAAATTAGTCAAAGGCTGAGTCATGTGCAGATCTGTTATGCCAAATTGAGTCATCTAGATTGCAAATACAATAACTTGAGTTTTGGTGATCTAAATTGGGTGATTCCACTGGAGAAGAAACATTAGAATCACAGCTCAAAATGAGAGCAAAAGAATCATTTCAATTTTATGGTTAAGATCCCATAAACTGGTTGATAACAGTAGGTGATTCAGGTTAACCAAGTTGGCATCAAAAACATGTCAGAATCTCTGTTATGTGGTCGAGGGCCTTAGAGAGGAATTTTAAATTGAAAATTTAAAGAGACGTCATTGAATATATAAAGGACTGATCTGAGAGTTTCATAATCTTGAAGACCTTTTGAATAATTTTAATTGCAAAGTCTATAGAGTAATGTTAAAAGGTTGGCCAAAATGAGCGGTTTTTCAGGTTCACTGGTAATTTGTTCATTTGGCTTAACAATGCATGGTGGATTAAAATGGAAGTTATGATTAATGTGTACTGTGGTTTTCTTGGAAAAGGTAGAAAAGGACAACGGACTAGAAACGAGGATTCACTGAAGCAATGGATTGAGTTTTGAACCGTGGAGGTAAAATACATTTTGAAAATCAGTTTTAAAGGTGAATGGTTTAATGCTAAACCGAAAAGTTTAGTACTTGAAATATATGCAAACGCTGGCGTATGCAGTTTATGTTAAGCATATGGAAATGTTTTATTTTGCCTAAATATATGGATTTATATTAAATCATATATGTATGTATATGTTAAGGCATTAAAGTAAAATGTAAGAATGTATATGTATATTTACATATATATATATGAGTTTATGATAAAGTAAACATTTAAACGGATTTATAAACATTTTGATAAATGTTTTATCGATGTTATCCTAACCCATATGACTCCATATGACCATATCGCCGAAAATTTTAAGCGGTAAGGATTTAGTAAAGTTATAGGTTACTAACCCGAGAGAACTGGTGTTGTACAATATCCTACACGGATAAGGTGTTATGACTGAACCCTATGTGCAAAGCGTGAGTTTCTCCGGGCACGCAGTGGTTATAACTGAATGACCGGTCTCACCGCGCATCAACTGACTCTATGGTAAGTCGCCCCCGGGTTCCATCGTAAAGAAAGAAAGAAAGAAAGACAGAAAAGAAAGAAAGAAAGAAAGAAGAAAGTTAAGATAAATGGGATTTTTAAATGTATAAGTATGCATTACTTTGATATATAACAAAAATGTTATCTTAATGAAAATGTACACTCACTAGGCTCCTTTAGCTCATTCTTCATATATGTTTCCAAAAACATTTTCGTGGACTGAGACAAAGGCCAGAGTACCCTCCGCGCAGTTGAGTCGTCATCATGGAAAACCACGCATGTGAACCAGATTGTATAAATAGTTTATATATTTTGTATGTCAAGAATATATATGCATATATGGATATATTTTGAAAATGAACTACTTAGGCTAGCTTCATGAGTCCACATAAGCCCCACCTTTTATAAACTGTACAAATCAAGAAGTTTAATGTTTTGATGATTGAAATGAATAAATGTATATGGTATATATTGTGTTGTGATCGAGTCAGACTGTATCCTAAAATGTGGTTGAAAAATTGGAAGATTAGAAGTGTTTTTAAAATGCTTAAGGTATTGCAACAGGTGTTCGAAAAATGCAGAACTCGGGCCGATTTTTCCTAAAATTCATGTTTGAAAAAAAAAAAATTTTACCACTTCGCTCGGGATTATTTTAAAGATATGTAAGATCAGAAATGGTCTGCTCAATTTGATTTTATTTTATATAGTTTACAAAAAGTTTCTATATCCATCGTGAGTCACATGAGCCCTGGGTTCACAGGTTAATCCTGGTTGATCCTTCATACCTGCGTCACATTGTATTTTGAGACTAAAGTAGGAAAATGAAAGTTTATGGAACCCGAATTTTCGTGCTAGTACAAGGGTACAATTGTCACTGAAGAAAGTAACTGAGAGATCAGATAAAAATGATTGAAATGGCATAATGCATTTCATATAACTGCAACCTAAAATTAGTGAGTGCAATAATGCCAATTCTTCGAAACGAAAATGGTTTTGAAAGAAATTTCACATGTGATGATTTTCCTGAGAATCGTTTTGTGACGGGCCAATGTATCATTTCTGACGAGAATTAAGGATCAAGCTTTCTAAAAAGTTTCACCAAATCCCACCCGCCTTATAGAACCCATATTTTTACCGACACGTTTCTAGAGTGTATTTTCAAGAACAACAAGTTTTGTTTAAAAAGATATTTTTCATGCTACCATTGTAAAGCAGTATGGTCTTTTTCTGAGGACCCACATGGAACCGCATTTGCATATCTGGCAGATCACGTATTTACTTAAGTGTGTGTGGTTTAATTGGAGCATTGTACGCAATTAGGTGAGAGTAAACCCATTTGTGGGTGTGATTCCACTACTCGGGCGATAGCTCACCTCGTCAGACATTTTTTCGTGCACAGTGGCGTCGAGAAAAACGCCTTCTAGAGGTCAGATTTTCAAGAAAGCCGTGTCAGGCTTTGATGGTTTTTTTTTTGATAATATATTAGAACTGTAAATTTTAATATGTATTTATACAAGATAAACATAACTCTTTGAAACTATCGGGAATATGTCAGATATTTATTTATATAGTTAGTTTATGGCCCTAAGAGCCATTTTTATCAGTATGAGTCTCTGGATACGAGACGATAGATTTTCACAGAAGTTGATTCGCAGTCAACTTAATCCCTACTGGGGCGCCAGCTTAGATCACGCACAATGAACAGTGGTTACTAGCCAAGAATCCAAAGATCATCAACAGACTGAATACTGTTTGGATCAACAGAGGAGCGCAGTCTACTCCAAGATAGACCTTTCTCACCGGGTTACCATCACCGAGGGTTAGGAGAGATAGATATTCATAAGACAAATATTTAGGACGCTGCATGGGCACTTTCAGTTTACTGGTGATGCCTCGATTGACGACGTACTGAAGCAGATCTACGGATCTCACGCATAGAGTATTCAACCTCATTCAGATCATTATTGGCGGTCTTTGTGGATGATATTCATCTACCTACCGAGCGGGAGCATGAGTATCACTGAGATCGTTTTGCGTTTGTTGAGAGACCATCGGGTTAACGCCAAGTTCGGGTGAAGTGCGAATTCGCTATCGAGGTGAAATTGACACGTGGTTTCGTGACAGCGGTCGCTGGACCCAGAAGGTCGAGGCCGTGATGAGTCGGGAGAGGTCAAGTCGCCTTCGAGGATATCGGGAAGCCTCAGACCGCTAGGTAATTTACACAGAGATTCAATGAGGATTTCTCTCGATTGAAGCAAATGATTTCATGACCAGCTGACCTTAAGGAGGTCAAGTTTGATCGGGATGACCACAGAGAGTGATTCCAGTATCAAGAGACACCATCAAACTCCTATATCATGAGTCCCGACAGGGACATGGAGTACACAGTGTATTGTGATGTACCGAGGGAAGCTCCACTGGACAAGTTTTGACACCAAGGGGCGAGTTTATGGTTCCCCGCGCTGAAAAATCATGAGTGCATCACCCCACACACGACATGAGTCATACCAGTCTTCGCCAAGATTCGCGCCACTACTTATATGGCGAGGAGTTCGAAGTGTACCCAAACCAGAAAAGTCCAATATATTTTGAGCACTGACCTCAGTCACGAGGCAACGGATGGATATTCCTGAGATTATGATCACCGCACACCAACCCGGTGGCAAATGGGGCGGCTGATGCACTACCGAAAGTCACGAGGAGCCAGTACATAAATTTCTGAGTGGCTGATGCTCGAGATCGGGACGTCAGCCACAAAGACAACATGCATCAAGACGTCGGGAGTTTGGGCAAGGCACCGCCTCTATTCGAGCGATGACGAGTCCCGCTGGCGTGATTGGCTGTGAGATAGTGTCCACCAGACCGGTACAATCACAGGATGAGGGTCGGACCGGGCCCATTACAGATGGTAGTCTTTTCAGATGAGGATTCGCAAGGTTCCCCATTGTAATCGACTGAGGAGATTCTGTGAGTTTCACCGTCTCACCCAGGCATCCGTGTGGTACTAAGATGTACCAGATCTTCGCTGGCCAAGACCACCCAGCTAACGAAGAGACACATGTGGGACTGGTTTCACGATGTCTCACGGTCACAGGGAAGGCTTGAGTGCCAGATGCTGGTACCGCCTGCTATCAGCTGGAGTGGGGGTGGGAGCACGTCATCGCATGGATTTTGGTGAACACACAACACAATCAGAGATGACGCGCAGATGGGTGATAGCGGTCTGTTCTACTAAGTCATGACATTTTCTAAATTTCACATGACCTTCACATCGAGAGACTCGCCATCAGATCAGAGATAGTAGTCCCACCATACGGAGTACCAAAAGATCCATAAGAGCCTGGGATAGGACCCGAGGTTTACGACGCACTGGAAGAGCCTAAAAGGCTACGGGCACACCTGGCAACATGATGAGTACAACTTTCCACCCTCACGTAGATGGTCATCAGAGGATCAGATTGTGTTAGAGGATACTGTCATGGCATGCGTCCCGATCATGGGCGGGTAGTCAAGAGCACTCGTCTCAGCCGAATTCGCCTACAACACATATCGTGCGAGTATACGTATGAACCATAAGGAGGCATTTTCAGCTGGGAGGCCATGCATCACCGTTAGGTCGACCGAGGTGGGAGAGAGCTCATCACCGGTCCCGACCGACAGACACCTCGAGAAGACGAGCTTGATACGACAAAATCGCCTCTCTCACAAATTTCCAGCCAAGAGTTATGCAGATGCGCGCACGCCGACCCCTAGAGTTCGAGGTCAGGATCACGCTTCTCAAGGTGACGCCTAAGAGAGCGGCCAAGTCCCGGCTGCCGCATAGCGCTATCACGGATTCATCGGGCTCGAGATACCTCGGTAGGCAGGCATCGTCGCTACCGCTTAGTTTTTACCGCCAAAGATGTCGTGTGTCCACGGCGATTTTCAATGCTCCATGCCCGTATATACCCAGATCCAAACTACGTGGTGGATCGGGACAGATCGAGGTCGACACTGTCTTACCCCGAGAAGGGACCAAGCAGCATTTTGGATAATTATGATTAGGTTTTATGACGCAAAGATCTTTATAAGAGCGAGAGTGCTACAATGTGACATATTTTCGAGGACAATGTGGGAACGCTGATGACATCGACAAGGCCAAATCTTGGTCCTCTCATAGTGGATGAAGGTACATGATTAAGTCAAGACGATTAATGGGATGAGTTTATGAATGGACAGAGATGCACCGTCATATGCATGTGAGTGATTAGATTGTCCACTCTCATCGGTAAATTCTAAGGAGGTGGAGAATGTAAATCTTAGAAAATTCAATTTTCTCTCAAAAGGGCAAACTGCACTCGATAAAAAATCGGGAATTTATTCTCTGTATCTCTGATGACTAAACCATTTCACCACGGCTGAATCGCTTCGTGAAATCTACCTAGCACGTCGACTCGAGACAATGCACTCAGACGCTTTTCGATGATTTGTTATTCAAAGTGATCGTAAAACGAAACTGAGGTGACAAAGCCTATAACAGTACATGTTACACATGTCAGATGAGCAGAGAAACATTTGAAATGGATCTGGCCGAGTAGTGCCAAATGTCGAAAATCCAAAGCTCTTCAAAGGGACATAGATGTCATTTTGGAAACTTAAATGATAATAGGACAAAATTTTCAACAAGGTCATCCTCCTCCTCAAGAGCCAAAGAAAAACATGAAATGAGAGGGGAGATGCAGTGGAGATGTAGATTTGTAAATAATTTATATACAGACTCTGTGATTTCAAACATCCCACTCCGCCGCAATGCCCTTTCGAGCAAGAAGCAAAGTCGTTTCCACGCGACGAGGGCAACGCGGGCCCGCTTAAGGATTTTCTCACAACCCGTGGAGGCAGGGGTTTCATCTCACTGTTTAACCTCGATTTAAGAGCCATGCTGATGTTTCGTTGGCTCGAGGCCTCGGCGGTTGCTTGACTCCGCCCCAAAACTCAATCGAATTATTGGAATTTTGGGAGCCCATCGACAACCACATCGGTAGGGCTGTTTTGAGTGCTGGCCTTCATAATTTATGAAATAAATTGTATCATGGATGTATATGAGGCTCCGAAATGGCTATGAATTCTGGTTCAATGGCGGAATGGGATGTCGTGATTACGGAACAGAAACCGAGGTTTGTATCAAGCCTACGGAATAGTGACATCAAATAATCAGGTGAAACGGGTTCGGGCTGAAAGTGATTCAAAATGAATCGCCGTGTGGTTTGCTAATTAATTAGCACATGTGAGCTAATTTTCGTGTAATGGATTGTGAAATAGCATAAATATGTTTGTAGTGGATTAATCATGTTAGTGTAAGTATCATGTTTTATATATTAACATGTGTTGTATAAAAATGTATCGAATCGCATCATGCATTCCATTCAGACCTGTGGCACCCTGTAACAAGTGAGTGAGTGCAATGAGGTGGTTTCGAGAGAATCGTTTTCTGAGGGTTGACTAATAATACCAATTATCTGAGTGTGTCCATTGTACATCTGCAGGGGTAGTCCATATAAAATATCAATCGTCTGAGCCTGGCCACTTATATACACGGAGGGTCAGTCCACTAAAAAGATCATTCGAGTCTGGCCCAATTACTTATACTCGAAGGGTTGTCCTCAAATAAAACAAACATCTGTCAAAAAATAAGGTTTCATACATGGTTTAGGCAAGTGCAGGGAGCTCTGAGGCCCGGACATGGTCATGCCATTTAGACATCCGCGGATCACGTAATTGCTCGAATGTGTGTGTTTACATAGAGCATCAGATATGCACTTAGGTGGAGAGTAGCCCATTTGTGGTGATTCCACTATCGGGCGTATAGCTCACCCTATCGAGGGAACATTTTTTCAAAATACGTGAATGAGCCTGCGACTACCATCATGTAGGTCATGAGAAAAAGCCGGTCAGGCTTCTGGTTTTGTTATTATAAAAACATGTATTAGAATGTTTTAAACTTTTAATATATGTTGTATAAGAGTAATTTATTAACTCTTGAAACTATTGGATATAGTCATGGTACGTGGAGTATACGCATGGGGCCAAGTGGTCATTTTTACTCACAATTATATATGAGACCTCAGGTGGTCATTGTCTATGTTTGACAAAGTCAGGACTACGGGTAGAGCTCCCCCGCATAAAAGCGATACTTCGCCCGATTTTCGAGTAGAATCTGCAACCCGACATCCACTACTATTCCGCGGTTAATCCAGTCACAACCGACACCTGGCCGGCCACACCTACAACTCCAACCCGTGCCATCCTACGCGAGTCATAAAGACGTATGGCACTGTGGTGTAACCTCGATACCGGGTCTACAACCTCTCGCGGAGGCAATCCCTGCAGCCTCATCCCGAAAAACACTTACACTGCATCACTCGAGGTAGATCCAAGTCTGGCCTCACCTCTTCCTCTAGGGTAAGGGTTGCTAGCTAACCCGCCTAACCGTCCATGACACTGACTCAGAGACACCGTCTGGGGAAAAAACATCATGTTCGTCCCTTGAAATACAACACGAGCATCGTCCCGTGTGGGCAAAGGACAACCTCCTACACTCACACAATCGACATGACGACTGTAGTCACGCCCAATCCATCCCTCGTGGATGACGTCGAACTCTGACATGTCCATGACCCTCAGGTCCACTGTGAGTAAAATCCCCGAGATCTCAAACTCGCAACCACGACATATCATCCCTATCCTCGCTCTAATCCCTAGGGGAGAACTCACATACCGCTCCTCCAAGGCCTCGACTTCTAAGCCCAACTCTATCACAACTGATGCAGCAATGAATGAATGCGACGCACCAGAATCAAATAACACTCTTCATCGATAGCGATAGCAAAATAAATCAGATAACGGGTTTGACCATTGCTCAAATATAAGATTCAAGAAAATTCCAATTTTGGGAAAATGGCAATCGTAATTTCATTAAAATCTGAAACTTTTCTAGATTCGACAAAATGGATTTCACCGCTTAATCTGCCTCGCAAATTCCTAGCTAACACGCCGACTTCGTCAATTCGAGATAGCTCAATTTGCACATTTTTCGGCATCGGCATTCGTAAATGTGTGATGTGGACGGTAAGTCACCTATAATACGTAATTGCGACACATGTCAAGGTGAGTGTAGAGAGAATTGTCGGACGGCCTGAGATACGCCAAATGTTAAAATCCAAGCTAGGGGACACGATCGGGCATTATCAAACAAGATAACGATAATAAGCATCAATAAACATTAAATGGCCATCCCTTCCTTTGAAATACAGAAAACGTGGGAGAGAAGAAAACTGGATAAAGAAGTTCTAGTTTTGAAAAACTTCAGAGAGAGAGAGAGAGCCTTTCTCTCTAAGATTCTCAGAGATCTGACCGCCTAATTTTCGAGCAAGAAAGGTTCCACGCAATGAGGCCTACGACTGGTCACCGGCTTTCGAGTTTCACAAACTCGTGAGGTAGAGTGAATTTTCCTACTTGTGTTGTCGTTTCCAAAGGCTATTTAATGGTTCGAATTGGGTTAGCGGCCGTGAGGCCGTAAATTTCCCAATCCTCAAATTTTGACCGAGCGTAGAATTTTTATGAATTTTCAGGATCGTTGACAATCGGTCAATTTCCTAACTGCTTTCTGATACTCGAGTTGAATTTCAGATCGCTTTTAGACAAATAGCGACAGAATTTTCAGGACTATTTTCAGGCAGTCCCGGACTGTGTTGAGGTTTGGTTTTGATCCCGGACTGATACCTTCTGCTCATGCCGCTTTTCAGATCACAATACCTGCCAGCTGATGAACCGTGAACGTGGACCAAGAGGTGCCCCGCTTTATGGGTCCAAGATTTCGCCATTCATGCGTTATTACTAGAAAATGAATAACGTGAATAGTAAATACATGAATAGTGACACTAAATTATTATTTTTCGTGAAATGTATGGTCGAGTGATTCAAATGAATTGCTCGTGTTTGGTTAATTAGCCCATGTGAGCTAATTTCGTGTAATGATCAGGACTCAGATAACATGTTTTATGTGATTTAATTATGTTAATATATATGCATGTGAATATATTAGCATGAATGCGCTTGAATCACCTTACGCATTCCATAATAATCGGCAACTGGTAAATAGGTGTGAGTGCATATGAGATCGGTTATCGTTGTGTGTGTTTGATGGTGCATGGTCGTGGATCAACACCGTAGGTGTTGATTAGTGGGCTTGATTAATAAGATAACGCCTCAAGAATTAAGAAAACTCTGCAGAATTCGTGACTCTCTTCTTATTTCCTGTAATGAAAGAAATAGCAAATAAATAGCATGCATTCAGATAATTCCGAATGCATAATATCATATTGCACTTCTCTTACTATGAAAGAGAATTAAACCACCTACCCACCTCACTTAATTAAAATTCTGTATAGATGGTATATTTATTTATCCTAAAACGATTCTAAATCAATTATAATAATGATAAAGATATCAGATTAATTCGTGGTTATCAAAAGGAAAAGAGGAATGCTAAATATGGAGAGAACATAATGCATGAGGCGACGTACTCGATTTTCAACACTCTCGCTTTATCAGATGCCGATCATTCCAAGTTTTTCCGCCGATCTTCGTAAGAATCAGAGCAAGAGCAGAGAATGTCACTGCTTCGACAATGGTCGGAGGAAGTCGACTTAAAAACCCTTCTTCTTCAATCTTTTCTCGATAAAGTGTCGACCATCTCCACGTGCTTAGTTCGATCATGAACCTGGGATTCTAATGATAATCGATGGCTACTATCGCCGCAAAGATAACACTACGGATGTCAACGAACCCGTGAATTCTTCTAATAAATTGTCAGTCTCGGGACATAGAGCAATTGCGGCATAAAGATTAATTTCGTCAAAGATCGCTACTGCCATCGATTGTTTCGCTTCGCTTATGTAACTAAATTTCCCCAACAAACGGTAACAATAGCCGTATCGATCTCCGATCAACACCAATCTCGCCTAATCAGACCAAAATCAATTCTTTCTTGTTGTTCGAAGAAAAGACTTTCCTGGTTACTTTGAGGTACCTCAATACCTTCCGTCGCCAAGAATATGTGTTTTTCGCTGATTATTCATGAATCGACTTACCATACTAACAGAGAAGCCGATATCTGGCCTCAGATGAGAAAGATAACAGTTTCCCCCACAAGACGTTGATATCTTCCTTTCTTTATCAACTGGAGGACTTCCATCACTTTCTTCAAGTTTTACAACAACGCATAGTGTTTCGCCTGGCCAGATTTTAGTGATCCCCGGTTTTCATTTAGTGTCCAACGTATTTCAAGGCTGGGAGACTGCTATACCTTTCTTCACCTAAGAATCTCCCATTCCGAAAGTACTTCAGGCTCTGTCCTTGATCTCAAATTCCTTTGTCGCATAATTTTAAGTAGGTCAATTTTCTCTTCATGATTACTACCAAAATTACGTCAGTCTACATATACAATGATAATGGCCATCTTCCCTTCTGGGAAGTGTTTCACAAACAATGTGTGATCTGATTGACATTGAACAAACTGCACTTTCACTCGCCCATGGAACCGCTCAAACCAGTTCCCGGGAGATTACATTTCTGAGACCATACAAGGATTTCAAGTCTGCAAACCTCATGAAATTGATGTAGTCTCGTCAGGAATGTCCATGTAAACTTCTTCCCTCTAAGTCACCATCGAGGAAGGCATTTTTCACATCAAGTCAGAAGCGACCAATCGAGATTTCAGGCCGCCATGATGTTGCACGTAACAAGGTCGAAGCTCGCAACCGGGAGTGCCTGATAGTCAATACCATATGATCGGGTGAACTTTCGCGACCAACCGAGCCTTATACCGTCTACATTACCATCTCGCCTTGTACTTTATCAGGAAAATCCACTTACACCCAACTAGTTTCTTACCTCTCCGAGGCCGCACTCCCACGTACCATTCTTTCACAAATACCGAATCCTTCTTCATCGACGCGCCTTCCAATTTAGGAGATACTAAAGCCTTAATGACCCCGAGGAACTTATCTCCGTGATGTTAGAAGTGAATGCAACGTAGGTATAGCTATCATAAGAAATAAATTTCAATGGGATGCCGAGTGCATGATCTAACTCCTTTCCTCCAAGCTATGCATATTAAGAATATCATTTTCTAACCTCGAATCAACAAAGACTATCCGAGTTGGGAGCATCACAATTCTGAATTTCCGTCGATGAAACTACCACCTCATGGCTTATTTTCCAGAAAGTGCTCCTTCCTCCATTTCCCTCTCGATGTGCCTACATCCGCAAACAATGAACTCCTGCCATTACATGACTCTATAGAAACTTGATTTTCAAGGGTGATGGGTGACTCACCTGGTCGACCATGTTCCAAACCGATATTCCCGGTTGAATTCTCCTCCCCAATATCAATTTTGGGATAGTAAGGCCGGGTTTCAAAAAATGTGACATCCATTGAATTGTAGAATTTTCATAACTAGAAATAATTTATACCCTTTATTTGCAGAATAACAAAGAAAGATGCACTCGAAAGTGACCTAGATCAAGTTTACTTTGCGTTGTTGATTGATATGAACAAAAACAGTAACACCAAAATTTTCGTGGGATCGATGGATATGAGACGAAAGGGCCTAAAGGATTTAAGGAGTGTTTGACAAGGTATGTTTGAATTTAGTACCTTGTAATTTTATCCATCACGAGGTAGGTCACTTTGAAGGACAGCTTCCCTGCATTAATAATTTCAGAAGACTAGAGGAGAAATATTAGAAGGACAGCCACCTTCCACAAATGCCTATTTTTCCCGCCATTCCGTTTCATTGTGGCATCAACACATGAACTTATGAACTATCCCTTCTTTGCTAGATATTCTCCTAGAAATGGAGCTGGGTAATCCTCATTATCGACTTTAATTTATTTTTGATCGGAATTTGGTCCAATCATATTTTTAAATTTAAAAATTCAATTCGTTTATTTTCTTTCATGAGGAATACCGATTTAATCAGTGATCATCTATGAATGGATAACCACCTAGTACCTAAGCATTTTTTATTCGACGACTTTATATCGCTATGAATCATCGAACGGACTAGACGCTTTATAGGTTGAATGGGAAAATGAGTCGAACTCGCTTGATGATTTCACACTCAAAGGATTTTGGATTTTTACTAAATAATGAAGGAAATAAATGCTCGAGAGGTAACATTAGGGGATGACCCGTTTATAGTGCCACAACATAATTGCACTATCGTTATTTTTGATGATGAGACCGAAAAAGAATTACCACCAATTACCATTCGAGGTCGTTCTCAGGATCGTGGTGCCTTGCTGATAGAGTCCGTGAGCATTCCTCAAAAGATTGCCAAATCGCCTTCCCCGAATCCAAATCTCGAAATTCACGCTGAGTGGATGAAAATTGCAATACACCTCTTTCCTCGTGAGTTTACTAATTGATAATAGATTACAACCATTAGGAACAAGGAGAACTGAGTTGAGAGTAAGATCCTCGATAAGCCAACCGAACCTCGCATCCCAAGAACCTTCGACAAAGGAACCATCGCTATTCTGACCGTTAAATTCATTCGGGACACTTCGCTATATGCAGCAAAAAAATCACGTGATCTCCCGCTATATGATCGATGCTCCCGGTATCCACTTATCCGTTTTTTACGCTTCTACCAACAATAAAGGCGCTTTAAAGAATTACTCAGGAGTCAAGGTTCCTAAACTAAATGATCCCATCGAAGATGCCAGCCAGATTCAGACTTATTATAAGAGGATAGTAGTTTCCTAAGCATTCCATTTGTCTCAAGTAAAGGCCAGTTTCACCAGGCGCATTGTTCATCTAAGCAGCTCACATGATTACCCCATCCTTTTCATGTGGCTGACGTGGCTTCCAATCGGGGTTTTCCACTTAATCTTCCAATGTTTCCTGAGCGACCCTATTCGCAATGATCACACCAAGGTCTTCCTTTGATTTTGATCGTTGTCAAAAAGAGGAATTGGTAGCCACAAAATAAGAGAGAGATGAGCTGGCAGCCATTCCAAACGCTGACCGTATTGTGCATAAAATGAAGACGGGAGAAGAAGAGACAGGATTAAACCCGCTCTCCGATAACATTAAAGAATTCCATAAGGCAAAACCTCTAGAGGAATCTGCACTCTCTTCTACTAGAATGAAAGAAATAGCAACAAATAGCTTACAGATTTGAGACACCTGGAATGACAATATCATTGTGACGTAATTTCTTACAAGGAAAGAGAATTAAACCACCATTCACCTTGGCCGGAATTGGGTAATCATATAGATGGTATATTTATTTATCTCAAAATGATTCTAAATCAATTATAATAATGACAAGATATCAATAATCAAAGAAAGTTAAAAAAGGAAAAGAGGAATGCTGGGCTATGGAGAGAAACATACATGTGCATGAGGCGACGTGGTGGCTTGATTTTCAACACGTCCAAATGAGTCGTGACGTTAAGAAAATGGAAATGGCTCATCAGATTCATATGCACCGGGACACCCTAGAACAATAGAGGAGTGCATGAGGTGGTTTCTCGAGAGAATCATCTTGAGGCTCAACTCAACAATATTATTTATCTGAGTGTGTCCAATTACAAACATCTGAGGGTCATTCATATATTATCGAATCGGGCCTGAGTCTCCGCCAATTGATATACATCTGAGGGTTGTCCACAAAATAGATTTCATCTAGTCCTGGTCCACTATTTATATCTGAGTTGTCCACTATGAAAAACAAATACCTTTGTTTGGAAATGTTTTTCAGTATATGGCTTATAATGCGAGGAGCCTGGTGAGACCTGAAGACATGGTGACGCATTTAGACATTCAAGTAAGATCACAAATTCTGCTTGAATGTGTGGTTACATAGATCATCACATATGCACTTAGGTGGGGAGTAACCAATTTAGGTGATTCCACTTACTAAAATCACACCTGCCGAGGGAATATATTATTTCAGTGTGGAGCTGCATTTGTGAGACTAGCCATCTTAGAGGCCGATTTCAAGAAAGCCTGTCAGGGCTTTCTGATGTGTTTATGATGTATGACATGTATTAGAATCTCTAATTTTTTAATGATATCAAGCCAGTCAATAAGAACCATTAACTCCTCGAGCTATGGTATATACACGATATTGACGTATCAACAGACAGCCTATGGGCCGCTTTTACTCACGATACGCCACGATGTCATCAGACAGGCTATGTACCCCGGTAGAGCCCCCGTACAGCGAGACTCCTCGCCGATTTTCAAGGGAGTGGTGCCTGCAACCCGACATCCACTTAGTATTCCGCAGTCGACGGTAGTCAACTGACCGGCCTGGGGAGTCACAGCCAGGGTATAATCCAAGGTACATGCCCTCAGATCCCCGATATCCACTCGCGGCCTCGCCTCCGCCTACCATAGCTCGCCCTCCGTCCCGCCTCGTAAATGCAAGGTGCCCGTGGCAAAGACTCGGGATGAAACTCGCTCCTTCCGACCATACTAGCGTGAGAACAGGTCGATCCTCTCCCCGTCCCACCGCTGACCGGGATCATACTGGCCCGAAACCCCGATCCCCGCCTCTTGGGCAATCCTCCTATATGTCCCGGCCGGGCCGGCAACTGAAGCACACCATCCGCCCAACCCGACCGGCAACCCCGATTCCACCTCCGGGCCCGACGACCGCAGCCTTAACCCACGCGTGAACTAGAAGCCTCGCTTTCCGAACCTGGAAGAAGATCGACTCTCCTTCCTCTTGCTACCTGCAGACCTCGTAGTGATCCCGAGTGCTCCGAGCATCCTCAATCTCTCTAAGTGGTCGTGGCGCCCCAACCATGTAGTCCCAGCGTCTCAGAGGCTGTCCTACACCCCGCCCGAACGGACAACTTCATCCATTCAAACCTCGACCTCGCCGTACCTATGGCTACATAATCAGCAAGAAAGCGAGCCAACCCGTGAACCCAGCCACACCAATCACAAATGGCCCCGTCTCACTCTAGGAACTCGAGCCTTCGCATGTCTAGAAGTGTTCAAAATACCTCCCCCATGAACAAATCCTCTGAACTCGCCCATGTCATCAGCTTTCTAGGCGAGGTCTTCGCCTGGGCCACCACACTTAAGCCTCGCCTTTAATGAATGAAGCTAGTCCTACTCATCGACGGAGGTAATCTCCATAGCCTCCAATTTCCTCAACCCAGATAAAACCACAATCACACCATCTATCTCCTCCCCTATGAACATCTCTGGAGGGTGACGTGGCCCCAACATCCGGGAGGTTACTCTGACTTCCTGCCACCGGGCCGCACTAGCCTCGCGGCAATGTCACACTGAGAATCCCTACAAATTTCAAGAAAGGCCTCCGGCTGGTCAAATATCAGGCGTTTCGCAAGATCCGCGAACCCTCACGCCTTCTCGACTAGCCATCTACACATATCAAATGATGCTAAGTTTTTATGCAAGATTCTAAGGTGTAAACATACCAAGACACTATTCAGATAATTAAAATTTCATACGAATGTCAATGCATTTATAAATTCCCAAGACAATACTCTACACACAAACCCATGACGCAACAAAAAAAAAAATTATTTTATTTCATCTTATTTTATTTTTTATTTATTTTTTAATTTGCGAAACTAACAAAGAGTTTATGAACAGTGGTCCAAGCGAACAGGTCCATGAATATGATCCAAACAAAGGACTCAAAATGCATTGAGTCAAAACTGGTCAGTACGTGCACACCCAAAGGACCCAAGTCACAAGACGGCGCGCAGACAAGACCGTGCTCCGCCGTGTGCACGCCGCTAGGCGATTTGTCGGGCTGTCGCAGTCAGATCGCAACGTCACGCGGTCACGCCCTCCCACGGTCGCGCGTGTTCTCGCTTCGCCGCTACGCTTACGCTACGCAGACTTCGCGTCGCCGCAGCTTCTCTTCGTCGCGGCATAAAGAATCATGTCACGAGCACTTTTATATCGCTACAAGGCCGCGCGCTGCGTCGTAACGCCTTACGCTTATATCGCAGTGGCGCTGGCGCTGATATGTCGCGGCGGTTGCGTTCACTCGTCGCTTCCGCCACGAGACACAACCATTGGTAATGCGGATACACCTTAACGCACTGTGCTCGCACGCCGCATCGCGCAGCCGCCCCGCCGCGGTAAGCCGCCAGGCCTTTGTCATTGGCAGGCCGGTCGCAATCGCCATGCTATGTGCTCCAAATAACCCACTCACTGTAGACATACTCAAGTGCATGCCATTTGTCATGTCACTAAAAGTCATATCATGATTCAAAGACAAAAATTCAAAAGAGCCACCACCCCACAAATTTTTTCCATTTACTTTTTCTTTTGTTCTGCCATTGTAAGATCATTAGGGTAAAAAAAAAAAAATAGATATGTATATATATATATATATATATATATATATATATATATATATATATATATATATGGTATATATATATATATTTTTTTTTTTTTTTCATATCTTCATGATAATCAAATAAATTCATTATAATTATTTTATTTTATTTTTGCTTTGCACATCAGAAACCTTGTGCATTTTTCTCAAACAAGATTGTTTTCGCTTGACTGGATTATAATAAAAATTTCTCAACCTCCTGCTTTATTCCTAGTGTTCAACATCTTTCCTTTGTGCTATTCACCAAGCACACAATTTCACACAACATACAACACACAATCAAGCAACAATCATCAAAATGCACAAAGGATGCATGATCTAACCCGTTTCCCATCAAGTCCTAGGTACTCGTATACCTAACTTATTGATATCAAACTATACTCTAGTATCCGACATTAAGCTCTAGGTATTTATAAACCTAGGCTCGATCACTGTCGTGACGCCCCAAATCTCTGGGTCCCGTTGGATAAACCACAACCCGGTTGACACCCGCTCTGTCATGAGACCCATATACATGAGTAAAATTCTACATCGGGCCCATATGTCCATAATACTACTAAAATATATCCAACCAACTATATTGCCATAATTCAATTATTATCACTTTAATACAAACATATATTAAAATTTAAAATTTAATACTATGTTATACAAAAGGATCTACCAAAGCCACATACCTGGGTCAAAGCACTTACTGTTTCACAGTCCCAACACCCCACTCAAATGATCCTTCTCGACGTGAGCAATGCCCAATAGTGACACCTCCCATACGTGGTTATGTGACGCCCCAAAACCCGGCACTGATCACTACCCGCCAACCCGCGGACACTCGTGGAGCGTTTAACCCGACATTATTCGATGTACCGCAGAAGTCTCCCAGGCCTGGAAGTCACCTGCTATTAAGAACTGTCCCAAACAACATCATAAGACATATACATGAGTAAAACACACTGGGCCCACACAACGATACTCATCAATACATCAACTAGAGATAAATTATGTTTCAAGAGTTAATAATTCACTCTTATTTCAAACATATATTAAAATTCCCAGAATTTAATACACATCATACATCATAAAATCATCAAAGTGCCACAACCCTAGCTTTCTTCAAAATCCCGGGCCTAAGATGAGTCCATCCCTCAGCCCCCGTAATTAAATAATATATCTCGACAAATACTATCACCCAAAGAATGGAATCACCCTAAATGGCTTACTTCCCACCTAAGGATATGCAATGATCCTATGTAACACACACTCAAGTAAAATGCGTGATCCTACTTGAATGTGTACATGACCAACTACGTCCCGAGTCCTCACCGACTTCACACTCGCCGGCCATGTATGAGAAAAACATCATTTTCAAAAACAAAACTTGTTGTCAAAAATACATCACCAGTCATGTAAAATTACGGGATTCATCTTCGAGGCGAATGTGTCGAGAACCTTCCAAAACAATACGGGCTCCGACGCAAAATCAGGACCATCTCCCAACACCATTCTACAAAAAATCATCCTGTGAAATTCCTTTCGCAATCATGTTCATTTTTATTTCAATCGTTCATGTCATGCACAACACCTAATTTCTAGGCTACCCCAGTGCATATGAAATGCATTATGTCATTTCAACACAATTTATACAACACATGCTAATATATAAAACATGTATATATATTAACATAATTAAAGCACATAAAACATGTTATGCACATTCACCTCATCAATACACCAAAAATTACCACACGGCTAATTAACAAATACGCAGCACCGACTAATTACTCAATCAAACATTTTCTCACAATATCAGCGAACGGCCCCACGCGAACAAGTGAATTGGTTACCGTCACTACCACTCTTCCCCAACATCGGCTCACTTGTGAACCCGAAATCCATGGTCATTTTTGCCTCATACATCAAAACACATGATTTAATGGCAATCATACCATTATCTGTTCCCAAACAGTCCAGGCGGATCACACGAACTGCATAAACGAGCTCTATAATTTACACTTTGGCCCCAAGTTTTCATAATCGATCAAACTACTGCTCAAGCGCCTCAAACCAACCGAACATCACAAAACACTTAAACAAAGCAGTAACTTCAAGTAGATAAACTCACCTCACTCTGAGTTTGTCGAAACTCTAAGAAACCGGCAGACTCACGTGTCGCCTCTCTTTCGGGCCATAACGACTTTCCTCGTCCATATGGAATCCGACTGGTCCATCGCCCCGGGATCTTGGCAGAGTATAAGTCACACTCTCTCACTTCAAACCAAAAACCTGGGTTCATCAGAAGTTTCTCTCCCTTCACGCTCAGTCTTCTTGGCCAGAGAGTATTTATTAACTATTCTTCTATTTCCTGGGCCTTATTATCATTTAAAATTTCCAAAATGACGATATGTCCCTTCTTCCACCATTTCACTCGACACTATCTCACCGCCCCATTTATCATTTCCCTACGCAACATGTGTCACATATACATGTTATACGCGACTTGTCACATAAAATTTCGCTTAGCACTCCGATATCAGTATTTCAAAACGCAGAATCTGAACACCGTTCCCGAATTTGACGAATCGACGTGTTAGCTAGATTTCATGCGTAGAGACGATTCCAACAAAGGAAATCCGCTTTGTCATCTAAGATCTAGTGTCTCGATTTTTACCGAAATTACGATTTTACCCTTTTTCCATAAATTGGAATTTTCTCGAGTCTTACAGGTTACTCCCCACCTAAGTGCACATGTAATGGCAACCCAAACACACTCAAGCAAATACATGATCCTACTTGAATGTCTACATGCTCAATCTCAAGGCCCCAGTCTCACCGACTCTCACACATGCCTAAGCCAAATGTGTGAAAATACGCCAAAACAAAAGATTTTTGTTCTCAAAACTTACTATCGAAGTTTCTATGAAAATCTATCTGATAACCTCCGAGCTGACCATTTTGCACCTCGAAATATGTGTTCGCTCCTGTATTTAACCGTCGTGGACAACTCTCGCACTCTTCCTAAAATCTTCCTCAAATTCCTTTCACAACCATTTTCATTTTTTTCATTTTACGCTACGACTCACCTACTATTCTAGCGCCTTGGCATATGTAACGATTACGCCATTTCCAAACAATTCATGCCAATATATCAATTACAACATATATTAACAAAATTTAACTCATGCATCATGTTATTTAATCCATGACAATAACATCAAAATTCAAATTACAATGGCACACAATTCAAGAATTCATTTCACCCCAAACAACACAAAAATCACACATTGAACCCACGTGAATAAAGAGAATCCCAGGGCTCCAGACCGTTCACGACCACAATAAACATTTTCTTCACTTTATTCAAATATTTGATATCGAAACACAACTATCCAAGCCCTTCAACAAATCCATCCATTTGAATCGCTTCAACCAAAAAACTGAAGAGGAGAAGACCCCTAATTCCTTGGAGTTGTCGAACTCCACAAAACTCCAGGTCCACGCTGTGAGTCTTTGTAACGCATCAACTTCGCTTCTACCACGAACCGACCTGGTCCGAAAGCCTGAAAATCTAAGAGAGAAGTCACACTTTCTTCCTCTAAAACCGCCTCCCTCACTGTCCGCTCTGCCATATAAGAAAGACATTATTTTTGTCTTTATTTTTATATTTCACTGACTCCCATGTGTCATTTAGTTTACATTTTAAAAGCTTTTCTACATACTGCCTTAATCTAAGCCTATTTATCTCTATCCTCTCACGAATCACGAACACGCACACACAGATACGAAGAGCACTTTGGCACATCACACGCTCCTTACAAATCATTATACTACAGACTGACATACCCTGTGATTCTAAAACGCGAATTCGACCATTCTAATTCGACGAAATTGAGATACAGAATGATTGGCGGTACCATCAACCGCAAAATCCATTTATCCGAATATCTAGAAAATTTTCGTGATTTCGACCGAATTATCATTTTACCATTTTAAAATTGCACTTTCTCGTGATTTTACAAAGTCGACATCTGGGTTCACTCAAATTTGACTTGGTTTTTCCGAAAATATAGCACTTATTTAGCCCTAAATGCGGGTATCGCCCAACTTTACCTTAAAAAGAAAAACTAGTGGGTGGGCCGTCATATTAGGCTAACAATCAAGTCGGGTCAAATTTGGCTTGATTTTAGGCTAAATTTCAAACATTTGTGGGCTAAATATTCACATTGAAGCTCAGCTCCAACCTAACAACATTTGATCATTTGATTCTTGAAGGTAAACATGCCATCATCCATTTCTAAACTTTACTCTCTTGTCAAAGTCTCAAAGATACACAAACTGGGTACTGTTAATTAAGAATTAATTATTATTAAAATCTGATTTCTTAATGAGTGTATGTTGCGCGGATTAGTCAGTCTAATTACACTTAGCTGGATAAATGGTATATTTGTAAATTTTATCAAACATTTAATATTATTTTTATCAAGAATTCGTTTTATTGGAGTTAGTTTTAATATTATGTTAAAGAATTCGTATTATTTAACATTTAATTTTATCAAACATTTTTTGGGAATTAGTTTTATTTTTATTTTTAAATCTGGAAGGGTAACTCATTAAGTTAGATTCACTTATTGGAGTTCCCTGGGAATTTGGGATCATTGGAGATTCAGTGGTCTTTAACTAGACCCCATGCGGGATTAGTTGCTCATTATAATTTATATATTTTGTTACATATTGAATAACTCCCACCAGTGTAGGTCAACATCTTGTATGATGAGCATGCAAGACATCTTGGATTTTGGGAGAGTTCCTAAAACCCCTTCCCAAGAAACTTTTTTCACAAGCCGTAAGTTTTTTTTTTTTTAAGACATTTAAAAGCTAATTATCACAATGTTTCCAAATAAGCTAATTATTGCTTTCAAAAAAAAAAGCTAATTATTATTATCCCCTTTAACAGGGGCAAAAGGCCCGTAGAAAGCAAAGAATAGATGGATTAAAATTGTGAAAATTTTAATTAAAAGGCCTTTTTTTAAGGAATAATAAATTCCCTTTCAAGAAAAAAATGGAAAATGTTAGATTAACAAATTTAGAGTTATTTTATATTTTTTAACCAAATATTTCTTACAATTATATGTATTTTATCTACTTATTTAAGTATATAAATATTCGGTCAAAAAAAACAATTAATCAAAAATTTATAAATCTAACTATTTTCATATTTTTTTCTTAAAAATAATTTATTATTGATAAAAATACCCTTTATCATTTAGTATTTATACGTGTCTATAACATAAATATGATTTTTACACACAATGGAGGGTATAATTAAATGTTATTTGCCAAGTCCCACTCTCTAAGTAGTCATAGCAATTCAATAGAACAAAAACCTTATTGATATGAGAAATGCTGATTCCCGCAAACTGTAATCATTATCTGAATTTGGTATTTTATGTGTTCATGTTTTTTCATAACATAAAAAACTAGGAACCCAACACCGTACCTCAGGTTTTCCTTTGTTTTTCAAAAAACAACAATAGTTTTTAAAACTACAACAAACATGCCTATAGTATCAATCCTAAGCATAAACCTTAAATATATCTCTAGTAATTCTACAATTTCAAACTGTATTACATTAAATATGTATTATTTTATCTAATTATGTAACATGCATCCAAATAATATTGCAACTTAAAGCATGATAAGAGAAGAAATTGTAAATTTTATTGATAAGATTACTATCCAAGAACTTGAACTCTTTATGTTATGCTTCTACTTGGGACTTCCAAGCTTCAAGAGGTGATATCTCTATAAAGAAAAGAGGACAATGAAGCATATAGGAATGCTACTACATGTGATATAACTAATGTTATAAAAATTGGATCTGAACGATCGATTAGGCGAACCGACATCAAAATTCCAGATGATTAAAAGGTTAAACCGTTTTCTTCAATCACTAAACTGACAATCATTGGTAATTATTTTTATTTTTAATAATATATTAATTACGATGGCGACATCACATGTTCAACCATTTATTCGACCGTTTGCTCAACCAATGAACCGCAACCTAAGAATCTTTCTGGGGTCAAATATCAATTCAATGAAACATTAAATATAACACGAAAATTAATTCACTAAATACAGATCGACGCTTCTATGATTCAATAATTGAGCTACCTTATTATATTACGCCTCTCGCTTTCATCTTCATTGCTATTCACTATTCAAGCATAAGGATAAATCCTAAAAAGACGCATAAATAGCAAGTATATAACAATGCAAGCCTTTTTAACTAAACAAAGATCCATTACACTCTGCTTCTTTATGCATCTCTATGTTAGCCCACACTCCACGAGTATTAGATATATCCCCTAAAGAAAAAAAGGAAAATTAAGCATTTAGGAATACTGTTACATGTGATGTTATAATGAACGCTGATTTTGCATCCGTATAGTTATCTACTATTTGAGAGATGAGATATGGTCCCTTAGAAAAATAAAGACAATACATGTAGGAATGTTGCTATAAGTGATATAACAATGCAAGACATGATTCAACAGATCCATTATAATTCGATCTAAATGTAATGGATGTGCCAAAATAAATCAAACAGAATCACCAAACTAAACACAACCAATCGTTTCCACACATGTTCGAATAAATTATAGTCGATTAAAATCGTGATAACAAGCAGAAATGCCAACAATTTGAGCTTGATTTGATCCTAATTAGGACTAAGTTGGGATCAAAATGGTAGCCCAATGTAAATTAGGGCATGACCCCGTGTTCTGAATCAAGTCGGGCCGTCCTGGATTGGCCAATTATAAATTAAAGGATGACACGAATCCAACCTCGCAGTTAGCTTCACCATTCCGAAATTACGGCTGAGGTGGGCTAACAAAATGGTAGCCCGATTAAAATTAAGCCCGACCATGTCTAATTTTGCCCTTGTATTGATGTGGGCCCAACACACGCCATGGTCAATAAATTCGAATTGATAGGCGTCGCCTCGCTTTCTCATCTTCTGTGCTCATTTTCCCAATCAAATTTATAAGCGATTTTTTTGCCATTATTGACCTTAAATCACCAATATGAATATTTTTCTTTCATTTTATTGTTTAATAAAGTGGTTCTTCCACAAATATTTAGGTTTTTTTTTTTGTTTTTTTTCACGCTTTATCGACGTTGTTTGTCGCCGCTTTGTCGACGACATTATTTATCTTCTTGTTAAGTGTTTAACGGTAAAGGGCGATTCAGAGTGGCGTGAAGATATATTTGATTAGTTGATCAAATTTATGTTGGTCGTAATAATAATCAAGCCGTGATATATTATACTACTATTTTATCAAATTTCCAGAGGCTTTATATCGATTTATTATATTACTGAATCAATAATATTATTTTCCTTTAAAAGAAAACTAGGCAATGAAATATTGCTTGGTTCCATATTTTTGTAGTTTACGTAGAATTGTGATTACTTTTAAAATGTTGTTTGATAAGCCATTTTTAATTATTTTTTTAGTTTTTTTCATCTATTTAATTTGCATTTTAAATTGTAATACCAAGTTCTTGATTCCAACTAAATTATCCCATATGTCCATTCCATTTATTTACCACTTGATTAGAATTGTAAAGCTTTGCATATTTGGTTTTGAATTTTTTAAAATAGAATTGTGATTGCTTTTAAAAATGCTGTTTAATAAGATTTTTCTTCTTCAATAAACACTTTAATTACAATATAGCAAATTATCCATAATAATTGAACCTTATTATGTCATATTTAAGAAAGCTCTACCATATAAATATTTTTTTAACTATAAAAGTTAAAAAATAAAATTTCAACAATTGGAACTTGATGTTTTTTAATCAATAAAGTTAAAAGCTAATAATATTTGCGGATTTTAAAAGGGCAAAGAGATTTGCATATTAAAATTTTTCTGGAAAACTATTATAAAAAATTGTTATATGATATTTTTAGAATAAAAACTTTATTAGAGATTTTGAAATATTTCAATTTGTGCTGTTTTAAAACAAATTTTATTTAAATTATTTTTCATATTTGTTCCTTTATTTTTTGAATTATTTGTTAAAAATAAAATGAAAACAACTATATATAATAGTTATAAAAAAGCTTTAAAACATTTACTAGAAATCAAGGTTTCATCTATTAAAAAAAATATATTTTATTTATCACATGAACTATATGATGTAATAAAATGTTTCTTTTATTTACCCCTTTCTTCCTCTCTCTGTCTTTATTCTAACACAGAAGCTAACATAGAGTCATCATCAGCAGAAACCATAGAGTCAAAGCCCTCAAAATCCTCAGACCCATTTCTCTCTCTAGAAGAAAAAACTCATCTTTCTCTCTATCTAGAGTTTGTGTACATGTGTGGGTTTTGATTCAATATCAAAAATCAGGTATGAATTATTTCTACTAATCTGGGATTGTTTCAGGTTTTGTCACTTTTTACTTGGAAATTTCCATAAAACCCTAGTTTCAGTCGTCTTCAGGAGGCTTTCTGTTTGGAATCAATCGAAAATCAGGGTCCTTTAAAAACCTTAGTCGTGCTAGACTTATGATTTGATGCGGGTGGGTTTGGGTTTAGGGTTTTTTTCTGATGTTTGGGCTTTCTTCTTGGTTTTGAAGTGATTTGAGCTGGTTGGCTGTGTAAAGAAATTAAAATTATATTTTATCATTGGTTTTGATTTGCTACTAAATGCCACTGGATTGAGTTTCTGGTTATGAGCGTTCATTTTGTATGTTGGAAAAGTCAAATTCAGCAAATATAGAAGGTTGGAGCGTTTTTCTTTGGGTTTGAAATTTTCTTGCCATATGTCTACATTTCATTACGTTAGATGAGAAAGCAAGTTGAATCTTCTAGTTTTTCTGCTTTGATTGTTCTTATTTTAAAGCATTTTATATTTTTACTTGCTGTTTTATTCGACATCATAGCTCGTCTATTTATTTGGCGATTTATTTATTTTTGGGTCTCAGACTCAAGCCACCTGATTTTCACCCCCAACCCAACTCTGCCCTGAGGAGACTCTTACCCAGGACCACAGGAGTACGTTCAGCAAGATGACAGGAGACTGACTTGAGGTAAAAATTTTGGAATAAACCATTTCTTGTCTCTTTTTATTTTTCTTTACTTGGTGACCAGACCACCTATTACTGAGTGGATCACATTGCATTTTTTCTGGAAAAGGTTAGCATCTTTGTTGCTCATCTATATTTTCCACTTTTTTTCCCTCAGTTTATCCAATAAACCTGCACTTTTATTTTGTAAATATTATGTCTTTGCTTGAGGCTGCTGCTCAATTGGGCATTGTAACCAGCATTTGATGTCCTGCGTAGGTTTTCATTCATGTGGATCTTCTCATAGTTCCTTTCCTAAAATAGTGAAGAAACTTTATCACAACCCTACTTTCTCCATTCTTTGGCTAGCGGATGTTGTAGAAAAGGATCATTTCAGATGTAATGTGCTGTATAATTCCGTGAGGAGCAATCTGAACAGCTGACAGTGAGACACTTTTGCATCTTGGCATCCTGTAAACAAAAGAAGCTTAGTACTTCAACCTGGTGGTTCTTGAAACCAAATCTGACTGATATCCACTGTCATGGTGCCATGATTTCCTCAGCACCCTGAGTATTTCAAGGTCAAAATTGATAGAGTGAGATATACATGCGAAATTTTCCTTTAACATGGTCGAAAGCATTTCGCGGTTCACAATAATGTCAATAATCACATGCTTATTCTTACAGAACATGTAACAACATTTATTCCCACGCTCGGTTGGCTCTGGTAATCTGTGATTTTCTTTACTCGCTTAACGGGCTGAGTTTGTCAGGATGTTAGAGAGGTCTCACTCACTCAGATTCAGTTTCTTGTGCAAGCCAGCAGTCTCTAAAGTGCAAAGAGGTGATTTTCTGGTTGAATCGCTGATTGCTATTCGTCAGCTATACAGAATAGCTTATTCTGTTTGGCTGTCGCTCTGTTTGTGCAAGCTAAAAAAAGAGGGAAAACCAAAATTCCTGAAACATATCCGATTTGATATCCAGTTTTAACGTGAATAGTACAAAAACCCCTGGAACTGAATTTTCTAGTTTGGGCATTACCATTGCATTAAATTAAAACATGTTGTTTGAAGTTTACGACTTGAAGTCTTCTACTTCCACTTTCCCTTCTTTTCCCAGGGCTTATCCCAACCTCACAACCCATTGTGTTCGTTGGCCGATCATGTTCTTCATGGTTTCAGGAAGAAAAATCTTTTGAAGTTCTTAGTCAGAATAATGTTCCATTACTGAGAGCAACTGGTCTATTAAAGCGATTTATCTTAACCAGGTAGATGTCAAAAACTCATGCTTCTTTTGGACTGAGGTTGGGCTATTGTTAATATTAAAGTAACATATTATGGCTACTTTGTTTTCAGGTTCGCCCTGCCTCTAGTATTTCTTCTGGGCTCACCAACAAGAGTCAGTTGTCCGCCCTGAGCTCTGGACAAAAGATGTTATCGATTACTTGTGTGGCTCCTGAATTCTTCAAGAAATAATTCTCATTCCACTCATCACATAGCAGGGATAAATCAGAACAAATTCTTTATGCTGGGTCACTACAGCAAAAGAGTGATCTCGTATCAGTGACAAGTTCTTCCAGGTGGTCAGTTCCAGGTCAGTGGATTCTATCCTACAAGAGAAGATAATAGATGTGTTTCTCGTCGGTTTTCGATTGATGATGATGATGTCTTTTTGTTAGAACAGTGTAGAGTTTGGTGTGTTGATTGTGATGGGAATGGGAATGGGTGTTGTGTTTGTATCTAAAATGTTTGGAGTTTCTTTTCTGCTGCTTCTTTCTGTTTGATTCCATTCATTCTTGTTTTTCTGTTTTCAGGAGTGTTTTTACAGATTTGGAAGTGATGTAAGTTGTAATATAGAAATATAAAAAAACATAAAACAGATAAAATAAATGAGAGTTCATGCTGGAGTGTTGTTGTATGTATTGTATTTTGTTTTTTTGTTTGTGTTCTTGGATTTTTGAAAATCAAGGAGAGAGTAAGGACTTGCTATAAGGTTCCACTTTGTAGCATTTTTTATTTGTTTATTTTTATGAAAAACAAAACTTGTGAAAGAGTTATGGTAAAAAAAAATGATTTTTAAATATACAATTACTAATTGCTAGTGTCTATAAATCATTGTAAGAATATAAATGTGACGCCCTAAAATCGGGGTGTCTCGTTGACCACTGTCAACCCGCGGAAAATTTGTGTGTCTCATATCATAAGACTCATACATGCGTAAAACGGCCCAATAGGACCCACATCCATACAAATACAAATGTATATTTTATATAATTGTGTATTTAATTACAATTTACACAAAAACCTGATCGTCTTTCCGTCCCCATAAAATACTTTAAATAAGGCCGCCGTCATTTCTTCGCCTACTAGCCCTTCAAATGCGTCCCATCTCCCGTGCACCCAAGAGAATAAATATATTCCTCGACAGTATGAAGAATGCTGTCCAAGATTTAATTTTCCTACTTCAAGCATTCGCCGTTACTTCAAGAGAATTCACACCAAACATTCAATTCATTCCATACAAATTCATGTTAATATACTAAGTACGATATATTAACAAAACTTACCTACGTTATTCATTCATAAGAATAACACAAAATTAGCTCACATTTAATCAACAAACCGACAAATTCCCATCACGGGTTGCCCACAAAATCACAATGAACTTGTCACACCGCTTTGAATAACACAACATCACACAAGTTACACACAAACAAATCGCTGGATCGTCTAAAACCACTATAGGATTTCTTCACTTGGCCCACATCTTTCTGATTTAAAACACTACCATTCGTGCCTTAACAAATCTCCCATCCATTAAACGACTTAGCCAAAGAATAATACATGTGTTAGGAGAAAACCCTACCTTCTGAGTCTATTTAAACTCCCTAAAAAACCTGCATCTACGCCAGAAATTCTCACGCGTATAACTTTGTTTTTACCCGGCTTCAAACCGACTATCCGATATCCAGAATCTCTGCAGCAGGCTGCAGTGTTCTCTATCATCTCTAAAACCTCCTTTCTCTCTCTCTTCTCGCTTCGGCCTTTCTCCCTTCCTTTCCCTCCCATACCGTATCGGGTCTAGATCAAGGCCAAGAGAAAAAATCCTCTCACGCCACTAAACACTCTCCCATCGGCCTGGTGATTACCCCTATCCACTCATCAATCTAACTTAGATTTCCATCCACCCACGCGCCATTTGTCACTCATGGGCCCCACTTGAGCCTCATGCGCGACCCATTCTTCCCAAGTGACACGTTGGTTACATCTGGTGCCCACTCATAAAGCCGCTAAGTATCCCGCACTCCTCCACGGCTCGAAACGCGAATTCGACCCAGATTCCGACCACGAATTCGATACTGCAGCCTGGGATTTCAAGAAAACGCATTCAACTATGGAGTTCGTTTCATTATCCGAGATCTGTAAAAATTTCACCGATCGAAATTATCATTTTCATTGCTTTAAAATTGCATTTTATCGGTCATAATAAACCTAAAGCGGCAGCTTGAGTCGGGTTTGGTTTTAGATCCGCTTTCTACGGCCACCCCGCTTCAGTCCCTTTGCGGTCACGCCATCGGCGTTATTAGTTACATGGTTAACTATCACTCACTACTCATGTGGTTTGACCTCATCTCCTCGCTTATGCCCAATGAACATGAGGATTAACCCATCTTACCTGCTGTGCAAATCTATCTTTGTTGCCATTACTAGATCAATAACGATATGCTCTATCTGTAGCCAGTAATTCGCGCTAGGTCTAACGTTGACAAATCTCATTCGATTTTTTTTTTGCAGCCAATAAAATAAGAATGGCCTCAGTCCTAATTTAGGGATTTGAAATTGCCTTACAGTTAAAATTTTGAATAGGCTAGCGGGCATTGAGCCAAATTTGGCCCTTTTTATTGAGTTCCTGAATGATAATAGTCCAATGTCACCATTACATTTATTATATATTATATATTATGAACAATTCCTTAATTTTGCTTAGAATCTTATTATGAAAAACCTTAATTTATTTATATATAGTATTTGTTTGAGATTTAACATAAAATGTATTTAAATGCCCATTTGTAAAGTTTTGGAAAAAAAAACAACCAAACAAATGTTTGACAAATTCTAATAAGATTGGTTATTTCATTATTTTTTTTATAATAATGAACTTGGCTTGTTGGGCTAGTCAAGCCACTAATTAGGGTCGTGGGTCATATTTTATTGACCGAAATCAGTCAAATTTAGTCCGACTCCTGATTGACAACCTTAATTTTTCATAAGTGTCATCAGCTCCACTTTGTACTCGGGTCCGCCTAGATTGTTGAAAATTAGTAGTGACGCCCGTGCTAAACCTTCACACTCGGCGTGATTCAAACTAGCTTATCAAACCTATGTCTTAAATTAACTGAGCTATCGTTGAGAGATTTTAAACATGCTTGGCAGAATTAATAACAAAAATAGTTTCCTTAATAATAAGATGTTAGAACTTATTTTAAATGTAACTTTATAAATCTATAGTTAAATTAAATATATCACTGTTTCAAACATATTGAAACATGCTTTTTTTATTGCATTTAATGGATGAATAATAAGGAAAAAGAAAAGAAGATAAAGAGCTTTGACATAATCATAACCGTAAAAAAGATAGAAAAAGAGGATGAGCGGAAGAAAAAGACAATCACCACTTGAAAAGGCCTTATCATCTTGTAAAATGTTATCACGGTACATTTTCACAACATGTTTTCATAACTTGTTTTACTTTTAATGTTATTGGAGTCAAATAAAAATAAAAACAGTTTCCAAAGTTTTGTATTTTTGTTGTGCTTGATTCACATGTCAAGAAATAATATTACTACTTTCTATATCGTTCGATATTTTGTAAAAAAAAAAAAACCTAATGAAATTAATTAAATTTGTTAACGTTTATTTATTTTAAAATTATTTAATCCCTATATAATATAAATTAATAAGTAAATTATATTTAAAAAATATAAATAAATCATTTATAAGTCTTAAACATTTATTTTATTTTTCTTACAAAACTAAACATGTCTTTAGTCTTTTCCACCTTTCCATTAAACAATAATTCTTTTATTTCTAATTATAACCATTCTTTAAAGTTACATCAATAAATAATAATTTCACAAAAATTTATAACGACGAAAGTTTATATTTTTTATTTTAAAATTAGAAAAAAAGCTTATTATAAAAAGATAGGGCACAAAAGATAGGAACACAATAGTCGTAAAAATCGAGCACATCCGAGCATATGATTTTTTTTCTTATTAAAATTAATTTAATATATTTTTTACTTATTCATCATTTACATAAAATAATAACTATTTATTTCTCAAATAAAAAATGATTACTAAAAAATTACTATTAATGTATAATTTTAATATACTTTATTTAATGTAAAATATAAAATAAAATAAATGGCCTTTTATCTCGTTTTTTGATGTTTATGGATGAAAAACGAAAATAATATTTTTGTCATTTAAAATTAAACATTTATTTTAAAATAATAAATAGGTGGAGAAAAGGGCAAATGAGTGGCTGTGGGTTGGTGGTAATAAATAGGGTTAGGTAGGGGTATTAATGTAAAGTGCCTTGAAATTGAGTGATGCTTTTTCCATTTAGGGTCTTGATTTACCATTATGACTTCAACTAATGGATATTCAATGTGGGTATTAAAATTTTCCTTTTTTTTTTTTGCTTTTTCAATAATAATAATAATAGTAAATGATAAATAAATAAATACACCTTTAAAAAAATACATTTTTAAATCTATTAGCTGTTTAAATAAAAATAAATCCTATGACAATGGCGACTAATTTTGCTCCATATTTGACTATGTTAAAAAGCATGAATTATTCTTTAAAAATAGCATAAATTAAAATAATTTCAAACATGCCCTTTAATACTTTTTAAGTAGTGATAAATTTATCAATTTTTTGTTTGAAAAATAAATTTATTATTAAAATAATTTTTTATTTTATAAAAAGGCCCTACTGTATATGATTTCAAATAAATAATAATATGACAAATTTTTTAAAAAATCATAATATTATACCACTTAATTTAATGTGTCTTACAGTTTCATTTTTTTTTTTTTACTTTTATTCACTTTTGCTATTACTTATATTCTCTTCATAAGAATTCGACATGAATTCTCCCTTTATATCCATCCCGCCCTTTATTATTATTCAGCTGCACTCAAGAATTCAGCCTTTTCATATTTATTTCCTCAGTTTTTTTTTATCAAAATACTATATATAATCGAGAAAACTAATAATCTACTTATCACCTTCATAATGTTGGTTTTGTTTGAATGTAATTTATAATTAACCAGCTAAAAAATAATTAATTTCTTAAATATATATTCACTTTATATATTACCTTGTAGTATACTCTTCTTATAAAGATTCAAACCTAAATCTCATGTAGCTTTCCATCCTTTCCTAAATTAGAGCCAAGCTTTAAAGAATAGCTGAAAAATAAACAAATTTCAGTAAGAATTTAAATATATCTATAAGATTAATTATATCTTTGCAAACATTTTATGGAATTAACTTCGTGATATAATGATTAAATTTAATGATATATTAGAAAATAAATAAATGAAATTTAAGGAAAATGAACTATAAATACGTTTCACTTTTCTACAAATTTTCCAATTGTTTATCAAATTCATTTATTTATTCTAAATTTCAACCTGTTGTCCATAAAGAATTTGGAGAATGTACAATTTAAAATAATTTACCATATTTGTTTTGTTTTGTTTTTTGTTTTTTTTTCTGTTTTTCTCCTATAAACAGATTTCAATGTAATATTATATATATATATATATATATAGAGAGAGTATATATATATATATATATAGCAGAGTATATATATATATATATATATATATATATATATATATATATTTTTTTTTTTTTTTTTTGTTTGGCTTTTAAATATTTGTTAATATTTGCCCTGAGACTCCTTACTCGTTGTAAAGGGAGGATGTGTTTACGGAGATTCAAAAGATCAAAATACTATAGCCGAATAAATGTAAAATAAAATAAAATTGATATTTGTGGAATTAAAATTACTAAACGACAATCATGGAAACTAATAAGATTGTCTCTAATTTTACTTCTTATTATTATTGCTATCTTATTTAAAACTATTGTTTTGTAAGTCTTTTTAGAAATTAAAATAATTTTAAAAAATTTTAGTTAAAAGAAAAACATTTTTAAAATCTGGATAACAAAAGTAGTATATTCTTTAATTTCATAAAGTTAAAAATTATTTTCTTTAATTTCTAAAGAAACAACATTATCAATAATTTCTAACAAAAACTCTTTTCAACTTCAAAATTTTTAAATCATTTTAAATTTCTAAAGTCAAAAGCTTTTTTTTTTTTTTTTCTAAAAATAAAAAATCTTTTATCTAATCAAATTTTTCAAAATTGTTTTGTTTAATTTCACAAAATCAAAATCATTTCTTTAATTTCAAAACTAATCCTTTTATTTAGCTTAAAAAAAAATTTTAAATCATTTTATTTAATTACTAAAAAAATAAAAAATTATTTTCAATATTTATTATAGTAGATCATGTTTCAAATGATAAAAGGTGTGGCAGGTCACAGGGATATCCTGCTTTGAATCTAATAATATAATTCTTACATCGCATGATATAAATAAAATAAATAGAAGTCAAATACTAGAGTAAATATTGATTATTATTAATGAACTGATTAACTTTATATGATACAAAATTATAAAATAAACAAGCATTGAAAATGAAATAACTTTTAAATCATTAAAAATTTTACGCCTGCTTAGGATGTAAAATTTTCTCTGCTTTCTCTATTCAAACTTTTCGAAAACAAGGAAAACGCTACGGCTATTTAATTGTGATACAAAAACAAAATTTGAAAACAAAGAAAATGAATTCACTATTTTCAATATTTTATGCGAACCGTAAAATTACTTTATGTTATGCCTCAAGCCGACCAAATCGAAAAACAAGCGATTTTATTTTCAACATTTTATAACTTCATTTTCAAGAAAATGGTTTTACAAACTGATTTTCTTATTCTTTATTTTCAATCAAATTCAAGACGGGAAACGATTTTCTAAAACAAAACTAAATATTAATATCAAAAATTTTCATATTCGACTTTGATAGAAATGAAAATTTTCTTAACTAAATGTAATGCCTGTTATTTCTGCATTCATTCATTTTTTATAATATGTTGTGGTACTTTGTTTTTATAAATATTCGAATCGGTTTCCCTTTTTTCCCACTCCCTTTACCACTTGAGTCGGGTTTTAAGAACCTAAATTTTATATTTTTAGTAACTTTCAAATACGTAAATTAAGATATCGTTCGATAATGATTATAGGAAATGTGTTTCATATTCAAAAGCGTTTTTTGTCAAATACTAAATATTTGACAAAATATAGCAATTACTTTTTAAATTCTAAATCATTCTTAATATTAAGAACAAACTGCATTTTAATCAAATCAATCTCGGGACATCAAGCATCACAGACTCGAACCCAGACCCTCGTGACCGCCTCCTCATGTCTGCTTATTTAAACGTCAATGCTCTACCACTAATTAAGGGATTTACTGTAATTTTAAACCATCTTTAAAAAACTTTTTTTATAGCTTTGACTTAATGCTAATATTACTAAGACGATTTAAGCTCATATACTACATCTTAATTAATCCCCATATAGTTTCAAGGAGTGACCAGCAAAGATCATGGGAACTCTACCACGTAACATAATCAAGATTTGCAAGACTCGAATGAGACTAGCGATTAATGGTGAGAACTTCAACCATATCACCTACATTTTGTGCAGAGTTAGAAAAACCTTACTCACATGAAAGTGGATTACAATTTACAGCGAAATGTTTCACTAATCACAAGATTGAGATAATTAATTAGCATTAACAAAAACCTTAATGACATGAAAACAAAATGTTTATATTTTTTTTTTACCCCTTTCTTTCTCTCCGATTATTCTAGCCACCAGAAGCAAAGCAACAGAGTCATCATGAGCAGAAACCATAGAGTCAAAAGCCCCCAAAACTCTCAACACATATCTCTAGAAGAAAAAACTGATCATATTTCTCTATCTAGGGTTTGTGTGTACTTGTGTGTGGGCTTTTGACTGAATATCAACATCAGCAATAGAACATTTCTATTCTAATCTGGGATTGTTTCCTGTTTTGTCACTTTCTTATTTGGAAATTTCCATAAAACTCCTAGTTTCAGTTCGTCTTCCAGAGGCTTCTGTTTGGAATCGAAAATCAGGTCCTTAAAACTTAGTTTCTGGTGTTAGATTCTGGCGATTTGATGTGGTGGGTTTTTAGTGGACGTGGAATCTGGGGTTCGATTCAGTGGAATTTAACTCGTGATTCAGTTTTAAAAGGTTCATCTTCGGCCTTGGCTTTCTGTTTGGGCTTTCTGTTCTTGGTTTTGAAGTGATCGAGCCAGTTATTGGTTAAAGAAATTGGAAAATCGAGTATTTTATCATTGGTTTTGATTTGCTGCATAAATGCCACTGGATTGAGTCTCTGGTTATGAGTTCATTTTTGTATGTTGGAAAAGTCAAATTCAGTAACAGCAGAAGGTTGGAGCGTTTTTCTTTGGGTTTGAAAATCTTCTTTTTGTTTTCTTGCTATGTCTACATTTCATGTTGTTGGATGAGAAAGTGTTGAATCTTCTAGTTTTTCTGCTTTGATTGTTTTACGAAAGCATTTTATATTTCTACTTGCTGTTCTTATTCGACATCATAGTTCGTCTATTTATTTATTTTTTGGGTCTCAGACTTGGGCCACCTGATTTTCACCCCCAAACTCCAACTTGCCCTGAGGAGACTCTTACCCATGGATACAGGGAGACTGTTGTGGGACTTGAGGTAAAATTTTGGAATAAACCATTTCTGTTCTTTTTATTTTTATTTTTTAATTGGTGACCGCCTAATCGCCTATTACGAGTGGATCACATTGCATTTTTTTCTGAAAAGTTGGTTAACATCTTTGTTTCATTCATTTTCCACTTTTTTACCTCAGTTTATCCAATAAATTTGCACTTTTATTTTGTAAACATGTCTTTGCTTGAGGCTGCTGCTCAATTGGGCATTGTAACCATGATTTGATGTCCTTAGGGTTTCTAATACTCATGGTTCCTTCTAAATAGTGAAGAAACTTTATCATCAACCCACTTTCTCCATTCTTGGCCAGTGTGTGATATTTCAGATGTAATGTTGTAGAATTCTTGTGAGGAGCAATTCTTCGTCAACGTCAACTACAGGTATCGGTTACTGATGTCGTGCTTGCCTGTTTTGAGCAAATGTATATTATACCCAAGTAGGGGAGGAACTGAATAATGGTTATTTTATCAGCTTGAGATATCAGACTTGTTCTAACTTTAATATCTACCCCTTTCAGGACAAAGAGAATTGCTTAGATCCAGCCAAGGTTGCCTATCATATATATATGGCGTTATAGAAACTGTTGTTCATCTCAGACATATGCACGCACTCTTGTGGAGTAGGTGTTTGTTTTATCAGGAACCTTCACCAGGTGGTTCTGATCTGTTGAGATAATTTAAAGAGGTACACACTCTCTGCCTGGGTTGAGATGCTTCGGTTTTTTATAGTGGCTGTATCTGATACATTTGTCGCTTTGGATTGCTTTCCTTTGCCCCCCTGTGCAAATGATGGGGGGTTCCTATCGTGCTCAGAGATAAAGTGCTTGATGGTCAGTGCCCATCCTTGTCTCTGCTAGATAAAAATGCGAACATTGCAAGTATTTCTTCTCATAAACCGAAGCACCTGCTGGGTCTCGCAGAGACAGTGCCCCGCGTCTGTCGATCAATGAGGAGCCTCACTCTTCAGTCTGCTATTTCAGGATTGCTGCAGCTTCCGACTTTTCTTCAACATCTGCAGATACCGGACTTTACGAATCTCAAGGGAGCAGAAGTTAAACAAATAAAACAGATCTAGCAGCGGAACACCTGGATGTGAAGAATGTCAAAGATAACAATTAAGTGAAGAACGAAGCTCGTATCAAGAAAATTCACCAGATTGTCCGAAAAGCTCAGAGTCTTGCTCAATTAGCAGCTCTCAGGATTGAGGGTAGCCAGGGAGCATCTACAAGCCATATTGGCCCTCACCATAGAACTGGTATGGAAGAAGAAGCTCCTAAGTCATTGCAGCGAGATATTGTTTCCGTTGGTAAAACTTTAAAGCAGTTGCGGTTCAGGTTCATGGAGAAACAGATCATCACAATGTGCGGTTAGCCTCTGTAGTTAGGCAATTGTTGAAGGAGAAGGATGACAGGACCTCTCCGCCATGGAAATTGGTGAAGAAGAATTCTGTACTCTATTTGATGGATGTCGAATTTCTTCTTGGCAAGTTGCCCCAAGGGTCTAGCAATCTGTTCACAACCATGCATGGAGTGGGGAGGCATATCCATGCCTCTATCCGAAGGTAATGTTTTATCCCCATGAATTCTTCCACCAAGCAAGATAAGCAATTCATAGTTATTCCTAATACGTGTACAAATTAATTAATATACTAAAATAATTAAATCTTACAAATAATTATTATTTTACAAAGAATATTATAAAATACTTTATAAGTTTGTTATCAAAGAAATCTGGAAAGATTTTACAAATTTGGGGCATCATTTCTTTACTTGAAGAGAATAATTCAAATTTTATTTACTTCTTCTTCATTAGGATTACAAATAATTTTAATATATATATATATATATATATATATATATATATATATATATATATATATATATATATATATATATATATATATGAGGAATATTTTAAAAATTAAATATTATTGTGATATTCTTTTTTGTTATAAGTTGATATGGTCAAGGAATCATATTTAGAAATATTTTACAAATTTGGGGGGCATCCCCTTATTTTTGCAGAGAATAATTCCAAATCATATTTACTTCTTCATTAGGATTACGAATAATTTGTATATATATACCGCCTTAAAATGCCTCCCTTAAAATCACCTTATCATTAAGCCTGCGTATCCATCGTGCCACTTGGGAAGATCACACGGCCGCATGAGTGAGCTGTGAGGCGTGTTTCTATAGCTTCTCTCAAATGTAAGGCAAAATGGGTAGTCCAATGGGTAAGAAACCTGTTATTTTTAAAATTTTTCCTGGTCTTATTTACTTATTATTTTTTATCTTATTGTTTAAGAAATCGTGGATGATGAATATGTGTTGTTTTTGGGCTTAGGACTCTGGTTAGTCCTTAAAATTTTTCTGGAAAAAAAAATAAATTTTAACTCAGAAAATACTATTACAACTTTCTTTGAAAACTGTTATGATAAATATAGTATTTTTTTGTTTTTCTTGTTTTTCAAAACATAAAAAATATGAACTTTAATATTTTCCTTGTTATTCTAGTTATTCAAAACATAACAAATATAGTGTGATCCAGGAAAAGGAGATAATCTAGAAAAAACATGGGATGAATGCCAAACGCGATATCCTCACATGTAATCGAAGCTCAAACAACTCATGGAGGAAGAGAGGTCGAATCGTAGAGGAAGCGAATAAATGTCAAATCGATAAGATGGTGAGATCTGTTAATGTGGAGATAAATTAATGTCGAAGCTTGAGATGGGTATGGAGCATGAAAGTTTGAGTTATCCCGACCAAAGGGTACCTACCATCTACAATCGGCCAAAGAAACACCTTCGAGATGCCGAGTAATGGTGATGAAAACCGAATGTTCGACCGCCGACTCATTCCTAATCCTCGTGATGAAGTAGAACTCCCGAGTGAGTCTCTTCATCCAAAACAACAAGAAGAAGAAGAAGAAGGGCGTTAAGACCCAAGTTCAAGTCGCAAAAAATCCGCCAGATCTATCTCCGAATCCCTGAAGAAAGAACTCCACTGGAGCTACGATCCAAATCTAAAACAAGAAGAAGAAGAAGGAGAAGAAGAAGACCCCAAGTTCAAGTTGCAGAAAAAACTATCTGACTTATTCCTAGAATCCTCATCAGAAATCCAAGAAGAAGAAGGAGAAGGAGAAGAAGAAGACCCCAAGTTGAAGAAGAAGACCCCAAGTTGAAGTTGTCAAAAACTACCGATTCACTTCGTAGTAAAAACTAATGAGCTCTGACTACACTTCTTTTGCTTATAATGTAATATCCATAACAAAACTCTTTCCTTTTTCTTTCCTTTCTTTTTTCAGTTTTTTTTTAATGTTTGTAATATATGGTATTGAATTTTATATCTGAATTAGGGTTTTGTATCTTGAATTTTATTATCTAGCAATAATTATATTATTGTGGGTTGCCCCTTGTTTCTTGACCGTATCAATTTTGATTAAGCTGTTATAGGGTCTCAAATTTATCGGGAAATGCTTGCTTAAAGAGACAAGTAGAATTAAGTGTAATGTTTATTTCTTTCTAAATATATCACTCTTTACTATATATCAGTCTTTCATGAAAGGTTGGGAAACCAATATCCTTGTCGTCCTTCTTGGATTTTCATGATCCCATCATGAGATTCCCAAAATTATCTTATGGCTTATAATTAAAGTCACAAATTTTACTATATAGTTTTATTTATGTTCATATTATGAGAAAGAATATTACTGTATCTTACAGTATAATTTGTCTGAGAATAAATAATGGGATATCATTGGGGCAGGTGTCACACAGCCTTAGCCCCATAGCTGCGGCTGGACCTAATGTTCCTAACAAAAAGCAGAATTGGAAATTTAGGATTTACATTAAAATTATAAAGATTGGAGTGTTTTTAAGGAAATAAAATAAAATATTACTAACTCAATTTTTAAAATATTAACAATAAAATAAATTATTTTACCATTTCAACCTACCCTTTTACCAATTTTATCATCTGAGCCGGACCTTACGTGTTTAACAAATTATTTAATTCAAAGGAGATTTTTATATATAAACAAATTCCAAACTTTTTTATTATACATCATATTATCTGTTGATAACAGGAGGAGCTCTTTGCCATGTAATTTTTATTTTCAAATAATAAATAGGTGTGGAAAATAAAATCTTTATACCTGGAATATTTAATATTTATTATCTCTTGCGACAATAAATGGATTGGATCGTGGACAAGAAGTAATAAATCGGGTTAGGTAGGAGTATAAATGAAAAGTACCCTGAAACTAAGTGGACCGTAGACTAAATATCCAATTCTTTTTCTATTTAAGATCTTCGTTTACCATTATGATTTCAATTAACAAATATTCATTGTGGGCATTAAAATTCTCCTTTTTTTTTTCTTCCTTTTAAAATAATAATGACCATAAATAAATACACTTAAAAAAATACAGTTTTTAAAATCTATTAGTTTTAATTATATTAGTTAAAGTTTAAATAAAAATAAATCCCATGACAATGGCTACAATTTTGGCCTTTTTGTTTATATATTTGACTATGTTAAAACATGAATTAAAATCATTCAAAAATGTCCCTAGCTTACTTTTGTTCTTTTTTTTGCTCTTTATAAACGTTGTTTTATTAAGAAAATTTATTCTAATGTAATTCATTCTGGGATTTCCATGCAATCCCTTGGCCCCTTTTATTAGTTGAGTCACACTTTAAGGGCGTCTCTTTCAGATATTTTTCCTCCTCTCGTTTTTTCATTTTATCAAAATACTATATATAGTCGAAAACCAATAATCTACTACTGCCTTCATATATTATTGTTTTTTTTTTATTGTAAAATTATAAATTAAAGAGCTACTTTTTTTATATCGATCTACTTCAGATATTAAGTTATGATATACTGTTCTTATAAGGATTTGAACATAAATCTCTCGTACCACTTTCCCAGCCACCACTTTAAAATAAATTTTAAGGATGAATAAATATATTTTTATGATTAGTTTAATCTTATATTTAATTATCAGTTTTTCTAACTTAGTTAATCAATGGAATTATCCTTGCTGAATGCTAGAAAATAATATGTTCCCATTTTTCACAAATTTTCCAATTGTTCATCAAGTCCATTTATTTATGTTAATTTTAACCTTGCTGTCCATAGCGAAGAATATGAGAATGTACCATTTTAAATATTTTAATTATATTTATTTATTATTTATTTTTCTCCCATAAACAAATTAACAATAGTATATTTTTATATTATCTTTATTTTGGTTCTTACATATTTCTTGATTTGCCTTAAAGCAGGTAAAGGAATGAGATAAGGTTATAGGAGATCTTTTGACTCGAAAATCAGTAAAGATAATACTATTTTTTATATTTGATAGAATTAAAATCACAAAACTACAATTTTTTAAAGGAAATCACAAAACAATTAACAAAATCTAATGAAGGTTTGTTCCTTTAATTTTATTTCAATTTTTGATAAGTTATCTTTACCAAAATAATAAGTTTGATAAGTCAATATATATTTATTAGAGTAGTCCTTATTGTGTTTACTTAATTAGTATGAAACAATCATGAGAGTTAAATTTTGATCATAAAGAATACAATTTTTATTATATTATAATTTTTTTTCAAGAAAAGTGTCAAGAAAAAAGCCAAAAAGTCAAATATTTTGCTTTCTATTTAAGAAAAAATTCAAAAATTCAACAATAACATCAAAAGAAACAAAGAACAAAACTATTTAAATTTAGTAGTGTTTCAAAAAATAAATGTCATCTAAGTAATCTACATTTTGATCTTCACTTCTACCAATTTTGTAGATGGACTGGTCACGTTTAAATTTGTGCTCGCCGTTTACATCTGGGTTCAAATTTGACTTGGTTTTTCCGAGCAAAATATATGAATCTATTCACTCTAAACTCGTGTGTGCTCAAGTCAACTTACCTAAAAAGCAAAAAATTTGTAAAGCACCAGCCACAGTCGAGCCGAAATCACGCAGGCCAACAGGCCGATTTTGTGCCAATAATTCGACAACTCAAATCAATTCTAATTTGGTGGACCCAGCTAGCTCCAAATGTCCCCACTCAACCACACCCCATACTCCACCAAAAACATATGTCAAAGGTGTAGTTTCCAGCACCAACTTCACCATTGGGAAAAATATCTCTTGATCGATCGGTGGCAGAATCTGTAAATTTATCACTTACATGGCAACCTATCTTATAAGTTATAATTAGGGAGGAAATCAGTGGATCAAATGCAAATGGAAATGAAGTCACACTTGTTTATTCATATCCGTAGCCCTAACCCTAGGTTTTAGAAATTTTTAGTTAAAAGACATCAAATAATTTAAATTTTGTGATTATGCGTTTTAACTTTTCAAAAATAACCATTTTGACAAAAAACCCTTTTTATTTCATGTATTTTCATTATCTCTATAAAAATGGGTTATTTTATTAAGAAAACAAGAAAGTTGTTTTTATCAAATCATGTCAAAAAAATTATGTAAGTTTTAGAAAGACTACTAAAAGATATCAAATTTAAATTGATTCTAACATTTCTGTATTTTTAACCTTTTTCTTGAAAAATAATCTATTTTGGACAAAATGTCTTTTTTCATTTTGTATTTTCATTTCATTATCTCTTAAAAATGGGTTATTTTGTAAAGAATGTCTTTAATCAAACTACCTATGTTCCTGATATGCGCTTTTACCACAAATAAAAGTATATTTAATTATTAAAAATGAGTATTTAATCTTCCTATTATATTTCAGCTCTCAAAAAAAAAAGAAGCTCGAAATTATTCACATTGGGATATTTAAGAAGTTGATAAACATGTTATCAACACCTTTATTTAATTTGCTTAAAAAAAACAAATGTTTTTAATTCTTAAAAAAAAAAAACCACTATGTCACACATTGTGTCATGCGCATCCACTAGAAATGCCAAATTACATAGCTATATATCTTGTCACAGAGCGCTTTCGGCGGGCCGCGCAAGAGTCCGCTTCCGGTCACGGCCGGGACATGGAACTTCACGCGATACGCATCTTCTTAGTTCTTACCATGACTGAACTCTGTTGCGACCTAAAATTTTCATGTCGCAACCTAGTTTCCACAGCCTACACATCTCTCTGTCGCGACACGGAAAAATCTTGTTACGACATAAAGCTCCTCGCTTTCCGCCTCTCGTCAGCGACACGTAAAAAACTCGCTGCGACATGGGATTTTCTTTCATGCCCGCTTCTCTCGTCACGACTTAGTGTTCTGGCGTCGCGTAATCGAAAAACCCCTCGCCGCGCCAACCTTTGTCGAGACATGGAAAGTCCCGTCAGTAATGACTAAAACCTCTAACTGGCACACTTCACTGTGACAACAAATCAATTCAAAATTAAAAACTTATCACAGTGCAATGGAAATGAACCACGACTTAAGCTATAATTTCTTCATTCTATTTGTTATATGTTAATACATTGAATAGAAAAGAAAAATAAAATTGTCAATAACCATATAAAAAAAGGTAGCAAATTCATCTAGCATTATGACAATATCTCCAAATGAGCTCACTCTCAAATTCATGATTAAGGAAGAATCTCCTTCATTCTTGATAATTTTCAGAATTTATGGGTTTACTGCCATAGAAAGGGATATATCACCTAGGTTTATTCATGTAAAAAGAAGATCACAAAAGAAAAGACAATGATGGTTTGGTTAAAATTGTTCTATTTAGAGTCCTTTGTTGGAGAAAATGATATTTAATAATTTGCTTTTGTTGAGCCTTAATTCAGGCAATGGCTAATTTTTTGTCAAGTCTTTTTTTCATTTTAATCTTCTAATTAATATTAAGAAATTGTCTTGTTCTTTTAGTTTCTGAATGATACCACTGTCTTATATCTTCTCCTATTTTTACAAGGAAATATAAGGAATTGAAAAGATTGTCCTATTACAGAAGAGAGCCACGAGGGTCTATATCTACCTATGTGGTCTTCCAAAGTTGAGAAGATAATTTTAATAGAAGTTTCAGCATCTATTATGCTTCTTTGAGTGTGCTATTGCCTTCTTCCTAAGTTTGATTGCTTAGGAGGCCCTAAGTCTGATTTCCATTTGATGTGTGATGGGTTCCTCCCATATGATTTACTAATATTTAAGTTAGTACTCGGTATTTCATTTTATCTTTAAAATTTTACTACCATAGATTCTCTTAGCAAATGGTTTTTGTTATGTTTTCCTTTTCATACTATCATGCAGTTATTATGATATTCAAATGAACTCAAATCCTACAAGCTTGTTTTAGAGAGCTTGTTGTTAACATGGTATTAGAGCTTTGAGTGGTAGGAGGTCATGGGTCCAAGCCACCTACCTACAATTTGAAAAGTTGCTCTCCATTTGTGTATTTGAGAGTCCATAATGAACTCCATTTGCATTTGTTTGTTTGTCTCTCCACGTAGGAAACAATTTATTTCTTTTTTCCCCACATCGGAACTTGAACTTGGAACCTCCCCTAACCTCACCACGACCCTTTACCACTCGAACCAAGCCTCAAGGGCACTAATTACTTTCAAATAATATTTTGGTTCCTCTATCAGAAATTGTTAACCACTGCAACATCAAAGAAAAATTAACATACCATTACAATAATCCTGAAGGTTAGCAACAGCAACTTCTAAGCCTCTGCTTGCAGTTGCATTTTCTTAAACAATGATGGTACAACTATACTCTTGTCTTCCAATATCCTCTTCAGCAAATGACCGAAATCAACAGTAATAATAAAAAGGTTAACTGCAACAATGCAAAAACAAAAGAATGTTGTTGTATAAGTGTGAATTCTCTGATATCACTGATACTTTAGACTGTGAAAACCCTACACCTAATCCTCTATGTCTAATTTTCTATTAACAAAACTCATCATATTACCAAATAGAAATTGAGCATGACCTAAAAACAGCAAAATGAATTTGAATAAAAATGGTATAGGTATTAAGATAATGATGAAGAGAAATCATATTCTATGTTACCATTTTCTTTGAGGAAAAAGCTCTACATATGGAAAACGGTATAAGTCATAAAGCACAAAATTTTAAAATCAAATTAAACTTATTCAACAATATGCCCTAATGACAAAGAACCATTTCCAACAAACCTTGGTTTTTGTGGTCGATTTGTTCGCATACCCGTAAATGTAAAAGCAACCAAGCAAAGAAGACAAAAACAAACAAACAGAATTGTCACTCTGTTTCCACCAAATAATGCCTTTCAGTGTCCTTTTTAAGACTAATTTCGGGCCCCCCAACTTAAAATTGAGAGAGCGACAATCGCCTCCTGCGATAGATCTGATCTCATTCCTCCTATGGCAATGACTTTACATCAAAGATCGAACCCAACTTCGTAACAATTGCAACAAAACAGAATGATATGCAAGAAGTGAGGAGAATGTTTTTTTGTTATCTTGTAATGGAAAAACCAGAGTATAAATAATCAGAAGGTTCCACCAACAGACATGCGTTCGCTGGTAAGGGTATGGAACCAAGCAAAGGGTCCGTTTCTGATGAGGATGATATCTCGATTCACATGAACTTGTGGAAACTAAGTCCCAACAACTCTGCACATGAATGAAAAGTTCTTATCAATACTCCTGCAGCAAGAGATGTGGCAATGACATTCCAAAGGAGAAACTGTAACGTGATACAAGTGGTCGAGACTTCAACTTTCCTGAGCGAATCCATCTGACCACTCATCAATTCAAGAGAATGCCCTGAACGCCCACCTTCGTAAGCCTAGATACAGAAATCACACCATTTCAACAACTGGTTCCTCACCACAACGTCAGCCATGAACATCGCCCTCGTCCAAGAGTTGTTTTGCACCCTACTCTTTGCAATTTCGCTGTGTTTTACTCACTTCGCTCACAGGTGATTTCTCAACATATATTTCATAATCATTAAAGCTTTGCTTGAACCCTTCACATATTAATATCGTTTTATCCGGAACGGGTAAATAAATTAGACAAGATCAACCGCCTCATAACTTAGATGTCCCTTTGAAACCCAGATCCTGATCCCACCACTAGGTAGTGTGTCCCAGCCATGATAATTGTTTAGAGGCCTTAAACCCATTCCCTCGATGTTTTCAATCATCTCCCCTCTAGTTAGGCCTTGGTCAAATGGATCCAATACACCTCGAATTTATAGTCAACAGATAATTCCACTAGAAGAAGTCAGTTCACGTGCTCATGTCTCTGACGATGTGTTCAGACTTACTACATTATAGCATACATCTCAGCATTGTTTGGTTAATCATCATGACATCAAAGAAAAATTAACATACCACATAACAATCCTGAAGGTTAGCAACAACAACTTCTAAGCCTCTGTTGCTTGCAGTTGTACTTTTCAACAATGATGCATGAGCTACAATTTGGTTCTTAACATCCTTCTTCAGCAAATGATCTTTAAACTGTCAGTGAATGATTAATAGTGTTTTTTAACTGTAATAATAAAACGTGAATGTTGCTGTAAGTAAGTGTGAATTTCTCTGATATCACTGATACTTTTAGACTGAAACTTACACCAATCCTCATGTCTAATTTTCAGAATAAAACTCTCATAATTAATAAATAGAAATGGGAGATGACTAAAAAAACAGAATAAAACAAGATAGGCCAGATAAATTAATGAAGAGAAATCATATTCTATGTTGCCATTTTCTTTTGAGAAAAGCTTTTCCTTCATATAGAAAACGTATGTGTCATAAAGCGCCAAAATTTCTAAAATCAAATTAAACTTATTCAAATATGCCCTAATGATGAAAAGTAATCAGCTTCCAAATGAGATCATTTGGTCCAATCAACAAAATTCATCACATCAAATTTTATCTTCAATTCCTATCTCCGCCACCCTTCCCTAATCATTCAGCAACAGGAATTTGGGTAATCAGTCCTCTGATGGCAACCTTAACTGTGTTGTCTGTGGATGCCCTTTCTCCCCTCATTTTCTGCCTACTTTTTTAGAAACATTTCTCCTTCTCTCTTATACATTTGACCCTTTTCCAGATTACAACCAGGAAAGAAAGTTGAATTTTCCTCCCTCTTGTGTAGCTGGGGCCTGTTGGAGTTCAATGGAGTGGTCTATCCAATCAGAGGGAGAAATTCCACAAAATGGAAAGAATAAATAATACAATTTGTAAACAAAGTGAGAAATCAAATGAGCAACAAAAATTATCAATATATAAGAACAATCCAACAAAAGAGTGCAAATGTAAGGAAGAAGGTTTTTTTTTTAATACTATAGTAGAAGAACCATTTGACATTTCCAAATGCACAAATCACTGATATGAGGTTTTTTTTTTTTGTAAACACATTTAAAAGCTAATTATTACAATATTTCCAATAAGCAAAGAAGATGGATTAAAACTATGGAAAATTTTAATTAAAAGGCTTCCTTTTTAGAAAGGAAATTTTAATCTGTCCATTTTAGCGCTACTAGACAAAAATAATTTCTTTTCTTTTTCTTTCTTTTTTTATAAAATTAACTTCAATTTTTTGTTTACTAAAATACTTTTTGTGAAAATAATCCTCTAATATGAGGAATTGTAATACATGGAATCTAAACATATTATTTTTATCTAAAATAGGTTATTTTTAAGAAAATAAAAATATTTATTAACAAATTTGAGTTATTCTTCATATTTTCAAACTAAATATTATTTCATAATTATATGTATTTATTCACTTCATTTAAGTATATAAATATTCGTCAAAAAACAATTAATCAAAAATTTATAAATCTAATTATTTTGCACTTTTTCAAAAATACCACCTATTAATAAAAACATCTCTAATTAATAGGTATTTATATGTGGCCCGAGAAATAAATTATTATTTTTAAGAATAAAATAAATGAGGGTATTGACTTGAAACGTTGTTAAAACAAGTCTCAATTTCTTATAATATAGCACCAATAGAATGTAGAAAACTTACTGATATATAAATAGGTTAGTCGACTTGCTTATGGGAAATGATTGTTTTTGAAATGATAAGATAACAATTGTGTTCTCTTTATAAGTGTAATCATTATCTTAATTTTGGTACATGTCTTCTGTTTTTTCATAATATAAAAAACTAGAACCCACACTTGTTTTTGTGTTCTTCCTGTTTCAAACAAATAACAATTTAAAATCATAAACAAATATACCATTAGTATCAATCCTGTTTGCTAACTCAAATATATCTCTACCCCACACTCAAACTGTATTATGATTAATATATTATTTTCTTCAATTAAAAAATACATCTAAATTAATATTGTAACTTAAAGAATATAAGAGAAGAAGAAATTGTGAATTTATTGATAAGATTACTTATCCATAACTAGAAACTTCTTTTGTAATGTCATTTGTAATCTCAAGTCAAGAGAGGTAATATATCTTCAAAGAAAATAAGACAGAAGTATATATGAATGCTACTACGTGAGATATAATCAATTATAACAGATTTGATTCAACCACTGATCGGGCCATGAACCGGCTGATCAAAATCTCCAGCACACAAAAGGTTAAAACCATTTCTTTAACCTGGTCAAGAATCTATTTATAATATTTTTATTTTTATAATGATAACAATGATTAATACATCACATGTTTAATCCAATGATTCGACCAGGTTTGGCTTAAATCCAACGAACCAAGTTTAAACCGTAATCTTTATGGTTCACTATCAATTCAAGTGAAACATCAAATATAAACAAATGAAAGTCAATTTGACCGAATATAGATTGACCATTCCATGATTTGATATTTCGAGCTACCTTAATACTTATTATGCTTTTGTTTACCTTCAACTATTCACTATTCAAGATAAGGAGATAAACTCTAAAAAAAGACGATAAATGACCAAGTAAGATATAACACAAGCCATTTTAACTAAACAAATAAGATCCATTGCACTCGCCTTATGCACTCCTATGTTGCTCACACTCCACTATTAGATATATCCTCAAAGAAAAAAGGAAAACAAGCATTTAGGAATACCGCTGGCATATTAAGAATTGGTGCCTGATCAGATCGGGATACTTATCTACTATTTGAGATGAGAAAACATCCCTTAAAAACAAAGATTAACAGCTACAGAATGTTGCTATAAGGATATAACAACAAAGACAAGTGACTCAAACATGCACTTTTCCAAATCAAAGGCCTCACACCACCACAACCCACAACCAAGTGCTCCACGTCAGCACTCATGATAATAAGAATGAATCTCGCCACTTTTGCCACACATCCTCTCCTCAAAACATATCTGAACTATATTTATACAAAAGACGAATATAATTTGTTTTGATTACAATTTATCCAAAAACCCATTCTCGCTTCAAAAAGGCTAATAAAATACAAAGATAAGGTCATACTAGGCCACTATTCACCTCTAAGGCCTCGAATGCGTCCCATCCCCAAAGGCACTCAAAGATTTAAATAAATATCTCCTCACAAGTAAGAAATGGAATGCCAGAGTCTAATTTTCCTACACTGACACTCCCCACCCAAGTCATCACAGAATGACATACAAAACGATTCAATCAAGATCTGATGATAACACTTAATATACTGCGATGATATATTAAATAAAACTTACAGCACGTTATTCATTCATATCAACAATAAATCAACACATAAGCACATTCAATCCTGGGCCATTCATCTCTGAACCGCCATAAACCACAACCACAAGTATTCACCATGAAACAAATACAACATCACACAGTTTCACACAAACAAATTCCACTGAATCGCCCAAACCACGATTTCTTCACTCATTCCAACTGGTCCAAACCACTACATCCGTGCCTTAACAAATCCTCATCTACAAACGCCCCAAACAGAGTAGTGGTGCATCAAAAGAAAGGTAAACCCCTACCTTCCAGAAGCCCAAAAACCCCAAACTATACTCCACGCTGCAGCCTCGCTACGAGTAACTTTCCTTCGTCAACAAAACCTTCACGGTCTGATCACGTGGTGGAATGAGGTATATGCGTAAGATCTCCTCTCTAAAATCCCACTCTTTCTTTCCTCTCACGGCTTGTTCCTTCCTTCACCCAAACTGGTCGGGTCAACTCGTCAAGAGACCTGGCCCTCTCCGCCACTCATTAATCATCCATTCGCTTCCAAGTATTATCCCCATCCACTTATCCATCTAACTTAGATTCCATCCCCACAGCGCTTATCATTACCACGTCCCACTTAGCTCACACACACGTTTAATCTTTCCGTCATGATGACGCAGACTTCTCGGTACCAATTCAGCGCTGTCCCAAGACTCTCTAATGCTCTGAAAACGCTAAATTCGACTCCAGTCCCTGGACCGACTTAACTACACAGCTGATCATGAGACGATTCCAACTACAAGTTCGTCGGCCATCCCAGATCTAAAAATCTTGATTAATTAAAACTTCATCATTCATATTTTAAAAATTGATTTTATCGTGGCCATTAAATGTAGATCCATTACACTCGATTCAAATGTACGGCAGCCAAAATAAACAAATGTAAATATACCAAAATAAATTACTAAATTCATCTGCTTCCACACATGTGCATGTCAAACTATATACGATTAAAATGGCATAATTAAAGTAGAGCACAATCTCATCAAATTGTTGTTTGATCGCCAAGTCAAATATATTATGTTCACTATTTATCAAATTTATATGTTTATACGATTTATTACGCTATTAACTCAACATCAAGCCATCTTCAGACATTTTACTAGATATTGATCTATTGATTTATCAGTGTTTCTCAATCAATAATATTATGTTCCTTTAAAAAAAAAGAAAACTAGTCAATGAAATATTGTTTGGTTCCATATTTTTTTTTAGTTTTAAATGTAGAATTGTGATTACTTTTAAAAATGTTGTTTGATAAGCCATTTTTAATTATTTTTTAGTTTTTTTTCATCTATTTACTTTACATTTTAAATTGTAATACTAAGTTCTTGATTCGAACTAGATTATCCCGTATGTCCATTTCATTTATTTACCACTTTAATAGAATTGTAATACTTTGCATATTTGGTTTTGAATTTTTTAAAATAGAATTGTGATTGCTTTTAAAAATGTTGTTTGATAAGCCATTTTTAATTATTTTTTTAGTTTTTTTCATCTATTTACTTTACATTTTAAATTGTAATACTAAGTTCTTGATTCGAACTAGATTATCCCGTATGTCCATTTCATTTATTTACCACTTTAATAGAATTGTCAATACTGCATATTTACATTTAATTTTAAATAGAATTATACTTGCTTTTAAAATGTTGTTTGATAAGCATTTAATTATTTTTTTGGTTTTTTTCATCTATTTACTTTACATTTTAAATTGTAATACTAAGTTCTCGATTCGAATCCAGATTATCCCGTATTTCTACTCTACGAGTATTTACCACTTTTAATAGAATTGTAATACTTTGTATATTTGGTTTTGAATTTTAAAATAGAATTGTGATTGCTTTTAAAATGTTTGCTTAATACATTTTTCTTTCAATAAACACTTTAATTATAATATAGTAAATTATCCATAATAGAACTTGAACCTATTTATACCATGCCTATTTATACCATGCCTATTTAAAAGCCCCCAAAATCCTGAGACCCATTTCTCTCTCTAGAAGAAAAAACTCATATTTCTCTCTATCTAGTTTGTGTAATGTGTGTGGGCTTTGTAATTGAATATCAAATATCAGGATGAACATTTCCCTACTAATCTGGGATTGTTTCTGTTTTGTTGTTCTTTATTTGAAATTGCCATAAAAACCCTAGTTTCAGTTTTCGTCTTACAGGAGGTTTTCTGTTTGGAATCGAAAATCAGGGTCCTTAACCTAGTTTCGTGTTAGATTCCTGGCGATTTGATGCGGGTGTGGGCTTTAGTGACGGGAATCTGGGTTCGATTCGTGAATTTGGGAATTTGGAATCTGTCTATCTTCGGCCTTGGGTTTGGGGAAGGTTTTTTCTGTGTTTAGCTTTCTGTTCTTGGTTTTAAGTGATTTGTTGGTTGGCTGGTTCAAGAAATTGGAAAATTATGTTTGGTCATTGGTTTTGATTTGATGCTTAAATGCCACTGGATTGAGTTTATTGGTGAGTTCGTTTTGTAAGGTTTGAAAGCCAAATCAGTAACAGCAAAAGGTTGGAGCGAAAATTTTCTGTTTTCTTTGGGTTATGTCTACATTTCCACATGTTGTTATGAGAAAGTGCTGAATCTTCTAGTTTTTCTGCTTTGATTGTTCTTATTTTAAAGCATTTTATATTTCTACTTGCTGTTCTATCTTATATCATAGTTCGTCTATTTATTTATTTTTGGTCTCAGACTTGGGCCACCTGATTTTCTACCCCAAACTCCAACTTGGCACTTGAGGAGACTTCACCCAGGACTACGTTCAGCATGGATACAGGGAGACTGCTGTGGGACTGAGGTAAAATTTTAAATAAACCATTTGCCCTTTATTTTTCTTTTTTACTTGGTGACCGCCTATTACGAGTGGATCACATTGCATTTTTTTCTGAAAAGTTGGTTAACATCTTTGTTTCATTCATTTTCCACTTTTTTTCCTCAGTTTATCCAATAAACCTGCACTTTTATTTTGCAAACATGTCTTTGCTTGAGGCTGCTGCTCAATGGGTGTTGTGTTTGTATCTAAAATGTTTGGAGTTTCTTTTCTGCTGCTTCTTTCTGTTTGATTCCATTCATTCTTGTTTTTCTGTTTTCAGGAGTGTTTTTTTGCAGATTTGGAAGTGTTGTGTTTGCATTGAAGGCTGTATTATGAAATATAAAAACATAAACATAAAATAAATGAGAGTTCATGCAAGTGTTGTTGTATGTATTGTATTTCTGCTTTTTTTGTTTTATTGTGTGCTTGGATTTTTAGAAAATCATGGAGAGTTATAAGGATCACCTGTTTATGGAAGGTTCCACTTGTAGCATTTTTATTTATTTATTTTTATGAAAAACAAAAATTGTGAAGTTAGTGATTTTATAGGAATTGAAAGGGTTATGGCAAAAAAAAATGATTTTTAAATATACAAATACTAATTGCTAGTCTATAGATGGATTTACAAACCTCCCTCTGAGCCAATCCAACTACGAAGTGCAGAAGATGTTTCTACAGAGCAGTGGTATAGCTACGTGGATAGAGAGTTACAATAAAACCGGGTATATCACCGAGGAGCTCTTCCCTAAGGTGCAGCACACCTCTGCCGCACGGAGAGATCCGTATCGTGTGAAGACAAAACCACCTCCCGCCCCTCCCTATTTCATATCTATTTAAATCATTAATTGCTATATAACGCTAAATTATGGGATTATATACGTATATGTGATTATTGGCAGGGTTACGACTACTCATCTGTTCTGGCACGTGGCAATTCGAAGGCTACGGATACGTGCCAACCGGAACGACTGGTGTGAGATCATGTGTTGGTGTTCACAGCGCATCGAGCCACCACCTCAATGGTTGAGTCTACGACGGTTCGCTAATCCAGCTACCGGAGTCCAGTGCTAGCCTCCACTAACAAGTGGTTTCTGGCTGAACGTAATTCATGATGCAGATGCTGGGAGAGTTCAGATTTACATTGGTGGGGTTTTAAAGTATGAAGGGTCTGATGCTGGAGGCAACTCCCATTACTTTAAGTTTGGGGTTTATACATGGAGTCTCGTTGGAGAGAAATCAAGGTTTTTAGGAAGTAATCTCTGTTATTTAATGTGGCGAATGAAATGGCACAAGAGGTTGTTATCTGAGATCTGTAAAATAAAATGGAATAAAATAAATGCATGCTTTGCCTAATAGAAACTTTTTGGCACTATATTAATGTAGGCTATTCTCAATCTAGTAGTGTCGCTACACATTTCAGTGTCTTGACACTCGCACCCAGCTTCACACTGATCAATGTCACAACGTCCCCATCTAAAGATCATGATGGCACTGCCGACACCTGAAATATTAATCACATATCTCAAGTCTATTTTCAATTATAATTTTGACCGCAACGAGGTGTTTTTAGACAGTTATATTCTAACAAATGTTCACCTATGTCTTAAGTTTCCAAGGTTACGTATCAGGTCATTTGACCTTTAAATTACGATAGCCACAAAAACATTCCGAACCGTTTAAACTACTCAGGACTAAGATATGTTCTCAATTGGACGAATTTTTGAGAACAATAGAGACATAATACTTAATTACACTTTCATGAGTTACCCTAGGTGTCTAGTTTCAAAAGAGGGATTTTGATTCACAAAGATTTGATCGCATTTACCCAACATATAATTCAAACAACATTTAACTATTCCTTTTAGAAGAGACAAATCATTGATATTCACCAGAAAACTCATTCTTAGAGGAGGATTTGAATCTGCTCTCTTCTAGACATTTGTAGTTAAGGCTTCTGGTGCTTCATCTCCAACTGTATTTCATCCAATTTGGGAGGTTCAGAGGCTGTTATAATCAAAACAAGGACACGAGTCTAAGGAAATTTTGGCAGAATTTCCCCTTAACCACTCACATAAAAATTTTTACTTCTTTGGTCCTTACTAAATACCACAACCAAACCAAACCACAAATAAACCAATAAATACAAAATAAAACAGACTAATAATTCAGACAAAAGAGTTGATATCTCCCTAACCTTCAAGTACTCCTTTTGCATCACCACACTTTTCTTCCTTTCTCCTCCCTTATCTTCTTCTCATTCTTTGTTTCGAGAGGATAACCTGCTTCGATGCATCACCACACTCCTTTAAGAAAACTGCTGTCTTCGATGGTCACCCCATTCAGTCCTCCTTGTGTACACTTGTGATCGACAAAGCACATTACATGGTTAACTTTCGCTCACTACTCATGTGGCTTGATCCTTTTATTCTCCTCGGTCTAAGACTCGGACTTTGAGCTCCACCTCATGGAACTCATCCACACTTCCATCTCAAGAGGTCATTTTTATGCCCAATGAACATGAGGATTATCTCCACCTTACTCAAGTAGGCAAATCTACCTTTGTTGCTTTTGTCATTGTGATCGATAATGCCTATGCCTTATCTAGCAGCCAGCAATTCAGCTGCCAGCCTAAATCTGTTTAGCCAAATTTGGCTCGACTTTTTTTGTAATAATAAAATAAAGCAATTTCACTAGTCCTAATTTAGGGTTTGAATCAGCTTTACAAAGCTAAAATTTTGAATAGGTTAGCGTCGAGCCACAAATTGGGCCCCTTTTTTGGAGTTCTCAATGATAATAGCTCCAATGTCACTCATTACATTTATTATATATTATATATTTAAGTAAACAATTCCTTAATTTTGTTTAGGACCTATTATGAAAAACCTTAATTTGGTTTGCATTTAATCAGATTTAACATAAATGCATTTAAATGCCCATTTGTGAAAAAAAAATTTGGAAAAAAAAAAAACAACCAAACAAATGTTTGACAAATTATGTATGAAGATTGGTTACTTATTATTTTTTAATTTGAACTCGTCTCGGTTGGCTAACAAACACCGAATTAAAGACTGAGTCATATTTTATCAGTTCGAAAAATCATGTCGAGCCTGGGGCTCTTCTGGATGACAAATCTTAATGCTTTATAAGGCTTGCTTCTTCACCAGCCTTAACCCTCGTCTCACACACTCTCGATTCCTGCCTCCTCCGAATCTGACAAGGCTAACCAACCAGCCTCCGGACGCAAAGAGCACGGGACTCTTACCCGAAGCACTAGACATTGGTATATCCAACTGCAATATATCATCATATACAAAGTCCAAAACTAACAATCGCAGTGGTGTTTACAAAGGTCACACATATACAAGATCGAGTCCCATTACATATTCAAAAACTATGTATTTACAAATACCGATCGTGAGCGCTTAATCCCATGTTGATGAACCCCTACTCGCGTGTCGTCCCAAGACGTGGAAGCCCCTGGACGCCTTCTCCGCACTCTACTACCTGATTAAAAAACCCGTGCTGTCTTACGCCAAATGAAACATATATAATATGCATGTACACAGCTTATACGCTATTAAGTAACAATAACTAGACATCTGAACAGCATGATTCATCCTAATGGATTCATACAATTACTTATGTTTATTCTTATATAAAAGTACCAGAAATTACACATGTTCATTGTACGGAAGTACCCGTATGTTCTGCTGGACTTATACTGTACTACAGGACTTATATTTATTCAGTTCCCCCGTAGGAGTTAAGGTGAGCTTACTCATATATTCGTAAATACCCAGAATACATCGACCATACCTATTTCCAATCGATTATTCGCTACGATCGCGCATCGGCAACGTCCCATCGCGATTTAACGCGCGCGGCGTCACGAATGGGCGCGAACCGGTTGTTCAGATACATTATCTCAACACGACAAACATATTAAAGAAGTCGAATATCGGTCGCGATACCTCGGCGATTAATCGAAGCAGAACAACGAGCATCGATCCGGCGAGCAATCAATAACACCGCGACGAGTGTTGTCAGAGCACCACAGAAGAGCATCGGTCATTAATAATCCGGTTCGTGATTTTATAATACGCGATTCGATCATTTCTTGGTTCAGTCATCATGAATACGACCGATCGTGATTCAGAGTAATCGCGGGCGGTTATTTGATAATCAATTTTTATTCGTTGTCTCGGTCTTCTACGAGAACCACTCATTCGCGACGGAACCAACCCATCATCCAATCAGTTATGGCATTTTCATGCGCCATCATAGTCATTTTTTACCCATCACCAGTGATGATTTTAATAATTACCTTCTAATAATCTCATAGATTTAATCATATAACAAAAGCTCTTTTAAAGGTTATTATGTCTCATTCAACTGAATCATCTGTTCATAAGAATTTAAACTTCAACCCAAATAACTTTGACTTCTACGATCAATCGATGCAGAAATGTATTCGGCACATAAATTTCACTTTGAGTGAATTTTTTGGGCTATCTAGAGTCAGAATTTGAGATACCTATTAGTTTATATTTGGTTCTCCTTGAAGTCTATTTTAATCGCCACTTGAATCACTCAAATCTGACATAAGAAATGAGCAAGTTATGGCCAAAATACGACCGGTCTAAACAGAAAATCGGAATAGTACAGACTGAGACGAATCCAGACTCTGCACACACGGCCAAAAACGACCGTGAACTGAAAGTGTACGAGATAAGCTCAAATTGTACCAAGATAATTCACCGAAATGCCCAATGTATTTTCACCCATTTTTCATGCCTTTTCATCCATGATCAAAACCTATCAGCGAATACCTCCTAAAACAACTACATTATGGGTTATAACCCATACATAAACCATATAGCCCATATAAAATCACAAGTTCCATACCAAAGGTAAGCATCCACACTCGATTCGCCCCCTCCTTCTTCTCTCTCTTCTTCTTCTCTTCTTCTCTTCCTTTTTCCTCCTTTCCCGTAAGCTTTTGTTTGAGACCAAAATGCATTTTGGTCTCCCAACTTTCTTATAATAAAGGTTTTTAATTATTTAAACTTTTACCTGTAAACTTCCCTTAATTACATTACAACTCTTAATATTTATACTTCGTTCTAATTATATTAACCTATGTCTTTATTACCCCTTTTCGATAATCTTAATACTATTCTTTAGTTGTATAAAATTTTCTGGTTCTAACTTTCCATATTTTCGAATTACAAATTTACGAACATTTAATGAGAGGTCTACAAAATACTCTAAAATATGTTGAAATAACTAAAGTATATTTCACACACGTCCGCCTAGATTGCTAGTACTAATAGTGGATGTCTAGGCTAGCTTACGCTCACCTCAACTAATCTCACAAGGCCCTTGCTAATACAAAACTCGTGGCTTCAAGGGATTCAAACCGGTGATCAGTCATGAACTCAAGGTCTTAAATTAATCGAGTATCATCGGCAAAGATTTTAAATATGTTTAAAATTAATAACAAAAATAGTTTTAAGAATAATAAGATACTAACTTATTTTAAATGTAGCTTTGAGAATCTATAGTTAAATTAAATATATCATCATATATACATTGAAATATGTTTTTAACATACCATGGATGAATAATGAGGAAAAAGAAAAAGAAGATAAAAGAGTTTTGAATTCATAGAGGATGAGTGGAAGAAAAAGACAATCTCCACTTGAAAAGGCCTTATCGATTTGTAAAATGTTTTCAATTTGCACATTTTCACAATACGCAGAAGACCCGCATTTCCACTGAAAAGGGCAAATCGTAATTTTGCCATACAAAATTGTAATGCAAAATCCGAAATTTATTCTCTAAACTTGGATGATCTAAACGACCACCGTTGAATCGCCTCGCGAATCTGGGTCAGCACGCTTGACTTCATCGAATTCCGAGATACGGCAGACGCTGGCGATCGCGGCCGCCACGCCATAAAATCGATTGCCGCCACGAAAGTCACATATAACATGTGACTCATGTGCCGCAAGGGCATGAATTGCAGAATGATTTAAAATGTACTACGGTATAGCGCCGAATGTCAAACTGAGCGCTATATAAATGTCATTTTTAGAATCATAGTTAGAAAAAGCATAAACAGTCATCAAATGGTTTATCTTCAAATGCAATAAGGGGGAAAACGAAAGAGGGGAAGGACTTACTAAGCGGAGTTTGCAAGATCGATTTTGCAGAGAGAACATCCGACTTCTCTAAAATACCGGACGATCCAACCGGCTTCAAGTCGCTTCGCCAAGCATGAAAAGTCGCTTCACGCTGGCATACCACACGGGCTCCAATAGGAGTTTTCGACAACTTTCGAGGCGAGGGTTTCTCCCTACTCAGGGCCTACACTTTATTTAAGTGTTTTACAACGTTTCTACTTGCCTGAGGCCTCGAACGACCACTGACGTCCCAAAACTGCCAATCGCGGCGAGAATCTTTATGAATCTCAATACACCCATGTAGTCTACTGTGCTGTTCGGGGGTTATTTGTTATGGGAAAATCAGGCGCGAATGATGCTTTGATATGCTAACGGAATGGCCGTGAAAAATGCGAGTTCACAAAGTGAACCTATGATCGGTGATTCACAGAATAGTAACCGAGGGCTCTACTATTCCCGAGTAGTGTTCACAAAATAATTTTTGTGAAATAATGTGTCTGGGTCGAGTGATTCAAGTTGAATTGTTCGTGTTTGATCATTAGCTCAAGTGAGCTAATTCTTTGTTTATGGAAATGTGAATTAAATATGATTAAAGTATTTAAATTATGTGAATATATGCACATGATTATATATTTGTACGTGTTATAGAATTGAAATGGAAATTGGCATCACATTCCATATGGATCAGGCAATCTAGAACGATGTAGGAGGAGTGCATGAGGTAATTTTCAGAGAATGGTTCTGGAGGTTGTCTAAAAAATAATGAATATCTGAGGGTAGTCCAAATAAAATATCAATCGCCTGAGTCACTAACTCTGATATACACTGAGGGTAGTCCACACATCAATCGTCAAGCTCCGCCAATTTATATATATCTGAGGGTTGTCCACAAATAAAACTAAGGTTCCCTTACACGGCTTAAAGTGTGAGGAGCCTGTGGGAGGACTCCTGGATATGAGATGACTGGCCAGACATTCAAGCAGATCACATCATTGAATGTGTGTTTATTTTCTGAGCATCAGATATGCACTTGTGGAGAGTAGCCCACTTGTGGTGATTCCACTATCGAGCATTAGCTCAACTCATTGGTGGAACATATTTTCAGTAGCTGAGCGCACGAGGGAGACAAATTTCATCCCCAGAGGCCGAGTTTGCGGAAGAAGCCAAGCTGTGGCTTCATGATTTTAAACATGTATTAGAACTCGATAAGTTTGATATACGTTGTATAAGAGTAATTTATTAACTCAATCAAGTGCGGTAGATAGTTGGTATATATTGATGAGTATTTGGGTTTATGGACCCAAGAGGCCGTTTTTATTCATATATGTAATGCAGACTGATGTTAGGACAGCGATGTATTTTAGAGCCCCTGTGACAGCCAGACTCGCCCACTGCGAGGCTCGTCATCCGACATTCACGCAGTGTTTCACGGTCGACGGTAGTCAACTGACCTGGATTGGGGCGTGCCACAACCAGAGATCAAAGATGCGATACCTGGCCACCTAGAGCTTCGAGGGGATCTGGGCTTGTGCCAGCCCTCGAGGTGAAACAACATCACCACTCAGGTGTGGTTCGGGCTGTTGTAAGTCAGTATGAGATTACCTAGAAATCACTGACAAAACTAGGACACCGCATGCATGTGTTTGATGTGTTTGTAGTGATTTGATGAAATGTTGTGTGATCATGTATGTATGATGTGAATGTTTGTGTGCTGCAACAGCACATGTGTGTTGGAAAACAAATTTGGAGTTTACAAGGTGTAAACCGGAACAAAGGAAATAAAAGAAATAAAATTTACAAATTTATTTGTCACACAATGAAATAAAATTTTTTAAATAAATCAAAGTGAACTCACAAATTATTGAGTGTAAGTGCAGGAATCAAGCAGTTGTTCAAGCCACTCCGCACGATAGAGAGCAAAGCAAGGAGGCTACCGGTACCGAGGAAAAAACAAATGAGGAGAGAAAATTTTGGTTTTAGTTTTACAGTGTGTAAAACTGAAGAATATGAAATAAAATAAATTTTTATAAATTTATTTGGGTATTTTGGAAATTGAAAAAAAAAAAGGTATATATTTTATTTTATTTTCCGCAGCCGGAAATTAATGTGTGAAAAAAAAATAAAAAATAAAATAAATAGGTATATATAATTTTTTTGTTTTCCAAAGGGCAAGAAAATGAAAAAAATGGTGAAAAATGAAAAAATTGACGCAGAAATGAATCAGCCACGCTCAAATTGTATTGCAAGGTTTTAGCTACTGCAAATATACTGTATGTTAATTAGGCTAAGGATTTGTATTGCAATACAATCAATGTATCAAGAAGTCGAAGGGCTTGATAGGTTGAGTTGACAGACAGAACACGTTTCAAGTGTATCAGAATATCGAGCCAATGTGTGGGGCTCCTGCTGTGGCCATGTGGATCAGATGAAAGAGACTGGGCTAGGGACACTTGTACGCAATACACTCCGTATCAGGACCCGGGAGCAGTGGACACGGGCGCGTGGTCAGACAATACAACCACTACACCAAATGACACCCGCGCATGCGTTGGTCAGCATGATACTACAAGAGCTGCCATAGTGCGCAAAGAAAGCGCCGAGGCGCAAAGAGCGCCGCGAGGCGCAAAGAGCCGCACGGACGGGGCCGGGGACGCGCAGGCAGCAGCGCCGCGGTACCGGCGGGGGCGCGGGCGCCATACCACGGGCGCGGCCCCGGGCGTGCCTGCGGCGCAGTCGGCATGCCGGCCGGGCCGGGCTGGGCGGGCTGGGGTGTTTGCGCACCCCGACTACTGACTCGCTTTGGGGATCGTGAATGTTCCTGAGTCACTAAATGAACACTGTTCATCACCAAAAAATTCTCGAAAGAAAAAAATTTAATAAAATTTTTGAAAAATCAAATAAATATACCAAAATAAAATTTTAGAAAATAAAATTTCAAAAATAAATTTTCAAAAATGAAATTTTTGTCGATAAAATATTTTAAATGCATATCGATTGCCTCAGCATTACCCAAATGCAAGATAATGTGGGTATACACTCATTTATGTGTATGAATAGTGTCTCGGGTCAGGTTTATGCCTTGTAGATACTGGGACGAGATTTAACTTGTCATTGAACTGCATGTATGGCTACGAGGACAAGGACATAGAGGGCGTCCAAGAGTACCGGTCGACACCACTGTTTGATCAACAGCTTTGCTGAGGGCCGTAGGTATTACTACGGGCCGCATCGCACGTGCTAGCATACAGGAAGTCGTGGGAGGTCCTAATAACCTCCAGAAGTTTAAGGTGCATCATCCTTCGGCATTCACAAGGGGAGGAGATCCGATGGTGGCAGACCATTAGTTCATACATATCGAAAAGGTGTTATAGGCTATGGAGATTACGTCTGACACTGGTCAGATTGAATTAGCCACCCACTAGAGTGAGGCCCAAATATGGTGGAAATGGGCAAGGACTCCCAGAGACCTTGTAGGAGCCCTTAATATGTGAGTATCTCCTGTGTGGATTAGGGTGAGAATAGGTATGATATGTCGCTGGCCATGAGCCTGGAGATCTCGGTGGACTCTACTCACAAATGGACCCGAGGATCACGGACACGTAAGAGTCTGATGTCATCCCTGGGATGGATTGGCCGACACCATAAAGGTCGCATCGATCAGGGGAGCGTAGGAGGGTTACCGCCATACGCACAGACTGCACTTCTGGGTGGTATTTCAGTGGGGACAAGTTGACACATTTCGCCCAGACAATATACGAGTCCGTGTGTCGTGGACAAGCCATGTCATAGCGAGCCCACCCTAGAGGACGAGGTGAGACTCCACTTAGATCTACCGGCAAGGTGCGAGTATGTGGATGTTTTTCCGCATGAGCTACCCTGACCACCTCCACTGCAGGTCGAAGACTTCAAAGATCGAAGCTACACCCCTGCAGATTTCCAACCATCTCTACGACTCCACATGATGGCACCAACTGAAGTCTGAGGAACTCGTAGTCCATTTACAGGAGTTATTGGACAAGGGGTTCATTAGTCCGAGCACTTCACCATGGGGCGCTCCGGTTCTATTTGGGAAGAAGAAAGACAAGACCCTTTCGACCGTACTGACTACGTAAGTACCGAATTGTGGTTACGACTGAAGACTCCAGACTCCATTAATGAGGATTGATTATTTATTTGATCATTGAGAGGAGCGAGTCTACTCTAAGATGTGACCTTCGCACCGGGTTCCATCGCCTAAGGGTTGTGGAGACAGATATTCCTAAGATGTCATGAGATACACGCATGGGCACTCGAGTTTTCAAGTGATGCCCTTCGATCGACGAATGCACTAAAGAAGATTCACGAACCTCATGCATGGGTGTTCCAACCTGCCCATGGGACATCGCTTTGTCGTAGTCTTCGTGGATGACAGGCCTGATCCGCCTCCCGCCGAGTGGGAGCATGAGTATCACTCTGAGGATCGCTTTTATAGTCGTTAAGAGACCACAAACTATACGCCTAAGTTCCGCAAGTGCGAAGCTGTTTACCGAGGTGAGATTTTTGGGACACGTGGTGTCAAGATCAGAATGTCACGACCCAGAAGGTTGAGGCAAAGTGATGAGTCAGAGAGACCGAATGTCAATCTTCGAGATACGTAGTTTCTTGGGATTGGCTAGGTATTACAAGAGGTTCGAGAATGGGCTGAAGTTGTCCATTCGGGGCAAGATCGTAGGATTTCGCCTACGGGACATGGACTCCATGGTTGGGACGACCCTGACCATGGAGAGGGAGATCGAGGATACTCTGAGCACTTAGGATGCGGGTGTTGGTAGTAAGAGGGAGGATTAGCCTTCTTCTAGATCTGTGGAAGAGGTTAAGACTTCGCTTCACACGAGTTTCGGTGACTGGGGTGGCCAGATCAAGTATGCGAGACGATTGCCCAAGAGATAGTGGATCCCGTGATCTCTCGGGGACAGCGCAGCCCTAGTTATCATCTCGTAGAACAGAGAGTATACTTGCCTATTCCCTCCACACCCTGGGGCACGGTCGAGAACCGGGCCACTGTGGTGCCATACAAGCACCTCGCCAGCTACGTACAGCCAAAGGGGCCGCAGTGTGGGTCGAGGCCATCGTGACGATCGTAGTTGCGAGCGGGCGCAGGAACCCGAGAGTGGTAGACATATTGGCTGTTGATGCCTGGGCGTTTGACATGGATGAGTTGACAAACCACTCCGTCATAAGAATCGGGACCTTAAATTCTGGCTGTCATACCCGCCACTAATTCGATTCGGGGCTTAGAGGTTAAGGCCCCTAGAGAAGCTGTGCATAGATGTTCTTTCCTAGGATGTAGGGTGAGAGTTGACTCGATAGGTCGGATTATGAGTGAGAGATCTCGAGATTCGCTCATGGTGGACCCCTCGAATCGGGTGCCACAAGATAGCATTATTCAGTGCCTTCGTGTGCACAGGAATACTCATGTCGAGTCTGTGTGGGTGCACTACATTTGCCATTCACCACTCTTGGTGAGTGTGGGATGAGTTTGTCTTTAGACTACGTCAAGTAAAGAAAAAAGGGGTCGCATCCCTAAGGTGAGAATCCTGAGTTAGTCAGAAGAGACCCTGAGATACCCCGAATTTCTAAGTGAATGTAAAGAGGCTCGAAGTGTGTCGAAGAGTTATGTTAATCGAGATGAAAACACACAACAAAGCTATCACATAGACTTAGAGTTAGAGTGATAGGAGCTCTAGAGGACTCGAGATTCAATAACCCTTGAAAATCAGATTGGTATCATGGTTACAAGAAGGCTCTGTGATATGGATGTCATTCAATATAATGGATCAGTTTACTATCCATTGGATTGCCGCGATCGTGGACTCGGGGAAGGCTTACACACAAAGTAAGGGTTGTGTAGATTTACACGCTAGTGGACTATATATACAGTGTTGAGACACACCGTTGCATATCCTCGGGTCTTAAGGTGTATGGGTTAAATTGCCCTCGCTGTGGAATTCGCCTACAATAATAGTTATCGTGAGTATACAAATGGCACCATATGAGACATTGTATGAGGCCATGTAGACACTGCTATGTTGGACCAAGGTGGGAGAGAGCTCCATCACGGTCCCGATGATTGTAGACACCTCCGAGAAGGTGAGTTGATACGACAAATAAAGCCTTCACCTACTTCGAGTCGCATGTAAGAGCTTATGCCGATGTGCGACGCCAACCCTGTGAGTTCGAGGTCGGGATCACGCCTTCGAAGTTATGACTAAGAGAGGAGTGGTCGCCCTAGTTACCGGAGTTATCGCCGATCTCATGGCCTTTTAAGATACTCAGAGGATAGGCGCCAGAGCGCACGGCTATTTTACCGCCTAAAGATGTCGTGTCCACGAGGTAATGTTTCACGCCTCCATGCTCCTAAGATACACGATCCGGAAGCCATGTAATGGATTTGTGACATATCGGAGTCGACACTTAAGGACCTTCTTGGTGAGTGGACCAATATGTATTTTCGATACCAAGGACGTTTTGCACGCAAGATCGTGAGGGTTAGTGAGTGCCACGGGCGTACTAAGGGAGTGGAGGAGTCCACGTGGGGAGCGAGGACACGATGCGAGCCACCTATCCCTTCTCGCTTAGGGATGAAGGTACGTAGTTTGGGGTCGCTTAATAATTAAATGACGAGTTTACATGCATAGTAGAACGACGTTGCATATGCATGTGTTTGTTGTGATCATTCAGAATTTCGACTAAATTCCTTTAAGGAGGGGAGAATAAGACCCAGAAATTCCAATTCTCTCGAAAGGGCAAAATCGTAATTTTTGCTACAAAATTGTAATTTCGCTAAAATCTAAAATTTATTCTCTAGATCTCTGATGACGAAACTGGATTTCCTCGTTGAATCGCCTCATGAAATCTAGCTAGCACGCCGAATTTCGTCACTCCGAGACGGAAGTTGGCATCGCCGACAGGCATCACGATTCGTGCCGTGAACGATTTTCGACGCGACGAAGCTATATATAACACGCATCATATGCCATAAGTGGCATGAATAGAGAAAGGGATGAAATGGACGAACGAGATAGTGCCAATGTTAAACTGGAAAAGAATGACATAACTCGTCATTCGAATTTGTTTGTTAGAAAAAGACAAACAGCCAGAATAGTGCCTGTCTCTCTCAAATGCAAAAAGGGGGAAAACGTGAAAGAGGGGGAAGGACTTACAGTGGAGTTGCAGATCGTTTTTTTTAGAGAGAGAACGTCTGACTTCTCTCTAAAATACCGGGTGATCCAACCGTCGGAAGTCGTCAGGCCAAGAAGGAAAGCTTCTCTACGCGACGAGGCCTACGCTGGTGGCTCCAGCTTAGGAGTTTCTATTAACTTCCATGAGGTGTGGGTTTCTCCCTACTTGTTTATAATTTTATTTAAGTGTTTTACAATGCTCTGGCTTCTGCCGAGGCCTCAACTCACATTGACGGCCCCAAAACTCGACCGGGCGTGAGAATTTTTTGAACTCAAATGGACAAACCGCGGCGCCTACGCTGCTCAGTTATTTATGGTGAAAATTGTGCTATGAATGATGTTTTGATATGTATGAGCTTTAAACGGTTTGAAATGCCGTTCACAAAGTGAACCTAAGGATCGGGTGATTTGCCTGAATAAGAACTCGAGGGCTCAATGATCCAAAGATAGTTTACAACAATTTTTGTGAAATAATGTGTTTGGTCGAGTGATTCAAGTTGAATTGCTCGTGTTTGATCATTAGCCCAAGCGAGTTAATTTTTAGTGTATGGAAATGTGAAATTACATAACATGATTGTGTGATTTAAATTATGTGAATATATGCATGATTATATATTTGCATGTGTTATAAAATGGAAATGGAAATTGGTATCATGCATTCCATATGCACTAGGGCACCCTAGAACGATAGGAGTGAGTGCATGAGGTAATTCTTGAGAGAATGGTTCAGAGGGTTGTCTAAAAATAATGAATATTCGGAGGGTAGTCTAAATAAAATATCAATCGTCGGAGACGGCCCAATTGATATACATCGGAGGGTAGTCCATACACATAATATCAATCGTCGGAGTCGGCCCAATTGATATATATATCGGAGGGTTGTTCACAAATAAAAACTAAGGTTCTCATACGTGGCTTAGGCAGGTGTGAGGGAGTCAGGGAGGACTCGGGATATGAGATGATCAGTTAGACATTCAAGTAGGATCATGCATTTGCTTGAATGTGTTTATTTGGAGCATTGTATATGCACTTAGGTGGAGTAGCCCACTTGTGCGATTCCACTACCGAGCATTACCACCCGTCGATAACATATTTTCAAGTACGTGAAGCGCACGAGGAGACTAGCCATCCTAAAGGCCGAGTTTGTGAAGAAAGCTGCTTGTGGCTTTGATGATTTAAACATGTATTAGAACTCATAAGTTTGATATATGTTGTATAAAAGTAATTTATTAACTCTTGTAACTATAGATAGTTGGTATATTGACGTAGTATCGTTTATGGACCCAAGAGGCCGCTTTTATTCATATATGTAATGTGATTTGATGTCGGGACAAGGATGATTCGTGGTACTCGCACAGCGAGACTCCGCTCGATTTTCGTGAGAGAGTTCCGTCACCCGACATTCACGAGTGTTTCGCGGCCGACGGCAATAACTGAGTCTCCTCGATTTGGGGCGTCACAACATGTTTTGAAAACTTTGTTTTTGCTTTTCATGTTAACGATCAAATGAAAATAAAAACAGTTCCAAAGTTTTTATTTTTGTTGTGCTTGATTCTTATTAAGTGTCTAGGAAATAATATTACTATTTTTTAATGTTTGATATTTTTATAAATATAAATTAATTAAATTTATTAACGTTTATTTATTTTAAAATTATTTAATCCCTATTTAATATAAATTAATAAGTAGTCTTTAGTCTTTTCCACCTTTTCATTAAACAATAATTCTTTTATTTCCAATTATAACCCTTCTTTAAAATTACATCCATGAATATAATTTCTCAAAAATCTAAAAGATTTTGAAATTAGAAAAAAAAATGTTTACTGTAAAAGATAGGGAACACAATATACTCGTAAAAAATTTGAGCACATTTGATATTGTGATTTTTTCTTATTAAAAATAATTTAATCTATTTTTCCCTTATTCATCATTTACATAAAATAATAACTATTTACTTTTCAAATAAAATGACTAATAAAAATTAATATTAATGTATAATTTTAATATACTTTATTTAATAAAATATTAAATAAAATAAATACATTTTTTTTGCCTTTTATTCGTTTTTTTGGTGTTTGTGGATGATAAACGAAAATGATATTTTTGTCATTTAAAATTAAGATACTATTCCCAAAGTTCACATCTAAATTTTATTTTAAAATAACAAATAGGTGGAGAAAAGGGCAAATGAGTGGTTGTGGGTTGATGGTAATAAATAGGGTTGACTAGGGGTATAAATGGAAAGTGCCTTGAAATTGAGTGGACTAAAAATCGGATGCTTTTTCCATTTATGGTTTTAATTTACCATTATGACTTCAACGAACAGACAGTCAATGTGGGCATTAAAATTCTTTTTTTTTCCCTTTTAAATAATAATAATGATAGTTAATGATAAATAAATAAACAAACCTTTAAAAAAATCATTTTTAAATCTATTAGTTGAAGTTTAAATAAAAATAAATCCTATGACAATGGTTACAAGTTTTGCTCCATTGACTATGTTAAAAAGCATAAATTATTCTTTAAAAAAGCATAAATTAAAATAACTTCAAAATGCCCTTAGAATACTTTTTAGTAGTGATAAATTTATCATCTGTTTTTTGAAAAATAAATTTATTATCTTTTAGGCTCATAAAAAAACGCTTATTAATGGTTTTTTTATTTTTTATTATAAAAGTACCTATTAATGTTTGATTTCAAATAAATAATAATATGTAACAAATTTAAAAAAAAATCATATTTGATTCATTATTGACAAATATCAAAATTAATGCAATTAAAAATTTAATTTTGTTATTTGAAATCATTAATTATTTTCATCTATGATTAAATAAAACTATATTTTTTAAATATATATTAATTTTCTTCACAATATTATACCACTTTAATTAATGTGTTTTTACAGTTTCTTCATTTTTTTTTACTTTTATTCAAGTTTGCTTATTACCTTAAGAATTTGATTTTGGATTCTCCCATATATCCCCTCTTTTATTATTTGAGTCAGACTTCAAGAACGAGTCTCTTCATATTTATTTTCTCAATTTTTTTTATCAAAAGACTGATAATTATACTTGAAACTAATAATTTACTTATTATTTTTAAATCATTTTTAACATTTCTAAAAAGTCAAAAAGCATTTTTTTAATTTCTAAAAAATCAAAAATCTTTTTATCTAACTTCAAAATTTTCAAAAATTATTTTGTTTAATTTCTACAAAATCAAAAATCATTTTCTTTACTTTCAAAACTAAACATCTTTTTATTTAGCTTAAAAAAAATTAAATAAAATTTTAAATCATTTTATTTAATTACTAAAAAAATAAAAAATTATTTTCAATATTTATTATAGTAGCTCATGAGCCTTGGCTCAAGTGATAAATGGGTGAGATAAGTTTAAGGGAGATCCTAAATTTGACTCCAATAACATAATTCTACATCGATATGATATAATGCAAAATAAATATAAGTCAAGAACTAGAGTAAACCTCGATTATTGTTGATGAACTGATTAACTTTATATGATACAAAAAATTATAAAAATAAATTACATGGAAAATGAAATAACTTTTTAAATGATTAAATTTTTTTAGGTATTTTGATATCTATTCATTTTCTATATTATATTGTAATACTTTATTTTTACAAATATTCGAACCTTGGTTTTCCCTCCTTTCCACTCCTTTTACCACTTGAGTCGGGCCTTAAGAACCTAAATTTTAAATTTTTAGTAACTTTCAAATACGTAAATTAAGATATCGTTTGAAAATTATTATAGGAAGTGTGTTTCATATTCAAAAGCGTTTTTTGTCAAATACTAAATATTTGAGAAAATATAGCAATTACTTTTTAAATTCTAAATCATTCTTAATATTAAGAACAAAGTACTATAATATGGAAAGCAAATAGAAGTAAGAAAAATAATTTTTAATACACAAAATTACTTATTATGTTTTTGAAAGTCAATGTGTTTGTATCTAAAATGTTTGGAGTTTCTTTTCTGCTGCTTCTTTCTGTTTGATTCCATTCATTCTTGTTTTTCTGTTTTCAGGAGTGTTTTTTTTACAGATTTGGAAGTGTTGTAAGCTGTGATTAGCTGTAATATAGAAATATAAAAAACAGAAACAGATAAAATAAATGAGAGTTCATGCTGGAGTGTTGTTGTATGTATTGTATTTCTTGTTTTTTTTTTTTGTTTGTGTGCTTTGGATTTTTGAAAATCATGGAGAGTTATAAGGACTTGGTTATGGAAGGTTCCACTCTGTAGCATTTTTTATTTATTTATTTTTATGAAAAACAAAAATTGTGAAGTTAGTGATTTTATAGGAATTAGTGAGTTATGGTAAAAAAAAAAGATTTTTAAATATACAATTTGTTTAATTGCTAGTCTATAGATCATATTATAAGAATATAAACCTAAGGGGTAGTTGAATTGGTTCCTCGGTTTTAGATATGTTACCCTCGGCGGTCACCGGTTTGAGTCCTTTTAGGGCTGATACTTGTGACTACGCTATCAGTTACATTTGTTAACTTTCGCCACTACTCATGTGGCTTCTGATCCTTTACTCCTCCTCGGTCTAAGATTCTAAACTTCGAGCTCCACCTCAGGGAACTCATCCACACTTCCATCTCAAGAGGTCATTTTTATGTCCAATGAACATGAGGATTATCTCCACCTTACTCAAGCAGGTGAATCTACCTTTGTTGCTTAGATCGATAATGCCTATGCCTCTATCTAGAGCTGGTAATCTGGGAAGTGGCTAAAGCCTTAAATCAAAGTTGAGCCAAATTTGGCTCGATTTTTTTTGTAAGCCAATAAAATAGCAGCTCGGCCTAGTCCTAATTTTTTTTTTGTAAGCCAATAAAATGCGAACATTGAAAGTATTTCTTCTCATAAACCGAAGCACCTGCTAGTCTCTGCTAGAGACAGTGCTTCCCCTGCGTCTGTCGATCAATGGAGGAGTCTTCACTCTTCAGTCTGCTATTTCAGGATTGTTGCAGCTTCCGAATTCTTCTTCAACATCTGCAGATACCGGACTTTGATGAATCTCAAGGGAGTGTTAAGAAGTTAAATTGTAACAAAACAGATCTAGTGGAAGGAACACCTGGATGTGAAGAATGTCAAAGAGACAACAATTAAGTGAAGAACGAAGCTCGTATCAAGAAAATTCACCAGATTGTCCGAAAAGCTCAGAGTCTTGCTCAATTAGCAGCTCTCAGGATTGAGGGTAGCCAGGGAGCATCTACAACCCATATTGGCCCTCACCATAGAACTGGTATGGAAGGAGAAGCTCCTAAGTCATTGCAGGCGAGATATTGTTTCCGTTGGAAAAACTTTAAAGCAGTTGCGGTTCATGGAGAAACGGATCATCACAATGCGGTTAGCCTCTGTAGTTAGGCAATTTGCTAGTAGAACGATGATAGAGCTTCCTGGAAATTTGCAAGAAGAATTGTCTTCTGTACTCTCTATTTGATGGTTGTTTGTAACGAATTTCTTCTTTGGTTGTTGCCCAAGGTTCTTAGCAATCTCAGTTCTACAACCATGCATGTGAAGTGGGGGAGGCATATCTGCTGTCTTCTATCCGAAGGTGTCGTTTTATTTATTTATTTATTTGTCCCTGTTAAGATAAAATATACATGTTTTGATCATTTCTATTTATTTATTTGGTTGTTGATTTCATCTTCTGCCTTTTTAATCATTTGGCCTTTTGAATCAGTTCTTGCAAATTCCTTACTGTTTTGGGAAACCAGTGCCATGAATTCCAGTTATTTTTCATTTCTTTGTCAGCCTTAAATTTATCTTCCACAATTTTCTAATGTTAAATTTTTTTTTTTTTTATCATCCTGTTTTACATTTCATTCCGGACAAAGTTTTAGTTATCTTTATATATTTTTTTTCTTATGATGAATTTTGGGTATTCTTCTCTTTATCGTTGTAGTACATAGCTTGTAACGATCGATTTTTAATTCTGTTATCGCGTAGTGTATGGCAGGTATGAGATCCTGTCATCGAATGGGGAATTCGGGTTCCTGGAGTTCCAATGAAATAAGATCCTCATGAATTTTCACTCAAAAGATAAGCAATCTATAGTTATTCCTAATATTTGTGTATACCACTAATATATCAAAATAAATTAAATCTTTATTATATAATTATTATTTTACAAAGAAAATTATATATATATATATATATATATATATATATATATATATATATATATATATATATATAAATGAGGAATATTTAAAAAATAAAATACTTTATAAGTTGGTATGGTTTTAAAGAAATCTAATTTGGAAAGATTTTACAAATTTGGGGGGCATCGCCTTATTTTTGGAAGAGAATAATTCAAATTTTATTTACTTCTTTATTAAGATTACAATAATTTTAATATATATATATATATATATATATATATATATATATATATATATATATATATATATATATATATATATATATATATATATATGAGGAATATTTTAAAAAATTAAATATTATTATGATATTCTCCTTTTTTTTTTAAAGAAATAATTTGTATATATATACCGCCTTAAAATGCCCCCCTTAAACTATCAAGTACTAATGGGAAAGAGATCACAGAGGGCCGGCATTTAAGTAATTTGTTTAATGTGTTCGCAGGCTTCTCTCATATAGGAAGCCAAAAAGTGGGTACCAATGGGTAAGAAACCTTTTTTTTTTTTTTTTGTTATTTTTTTTTAATTTTTCCGTCTTATTTACTATTATTTTTTATCTTATTGTTGAAGAAATTGGTGGATGATGAATATGTGTTGTTTTTAGTTACTAGGGCTTGTTAGTCCTTTAAATTTTTCCTAAAAAAAAAAATTAGAAAATTTAAAAACTCGTAAAATACTATTACACCTTTCTTTGAAAACTGGTTATGATAAATATAGTATTTTTTTTGTTTTGTTTTTCAATACATAAAAATATGAACTTCAATGTTTTCTCATATTTTGTTATTCAAAACATAACAAATATGGTGTGATCAAGAAAAAGGAGATAATCCAGAAAAAACCTGGGATGAATGCCAAACGGTGACATCTCATAGACCGACTTTGAAACAACTGATGGAGGAAGAGAGGTTGAACGAGGAGGAAGCAAAGAAGCAAATGCTGAACGATAAAGATTGTGAGATCGGCAGCAAGAGGGGAGATAAAATTGGCAAGCTCAAAGCTTGTGAGCTGGGTATGGAGCATGAAAGTTTGAGTTATCCCGACCAAAGGGTACCTACCATCTACACTGAAGCAAAGAAACACCTTTTTGAGATGCTAAGTAATGGTAATGAAACTGAAAGTCTTGATCAGTCAGACTCATTCCCAGAATCATCAGATGAAGTAGAACTCCTGAGTGTGAGTCTTGATCCAAAACAACAAGAAGAAGAAGAAGGAGAAGAAGACCCCAAGTTCAAGTCGCAAAAAAACCTGCCAGATTCATTCCCTGAATCCTCAGATGAAATAGAACTTCTGAGAGTGAGTGATTATCCAAATCTAAAACAAGAAGAAGAAGAAGGAGAAGAAGAAGACCCCAAGTTCAAGTTGCAGAAAAAACTATCTGACTCATTCCTTAATCCTCATCGAAACTCGAGTGTGGGAGTAAGCGATCCAAATCTAAAACAAGAAGAAGAAGAAGGAGAAGAAGAAGACCCAAGGTCCAAGTTGCGAAAACTATCCGACTCATTCCCGTAACTTCACCGAAATCCTGAAATACAAAGGCTGATCCAAATCTAAAACAAACATGAGAAGAAGAAGATCCCCAAGTTCAAGGTGTGAAACTATCTCGACTCATTCCTTAATCCCCTATAAGAAATCCTGAGCGAAGTGTTGATCCAAATCTAAAAAATGCTAAGAAGAAGAAGAAGGAGAGTAAGAAGAAGACCCCAAGTCTGTCATAAAAACTATCCGACCATTCCCGTAATCCTCATCGTAAACTCGGGTGAGTGTTGATCCAAATCCAAAACAAGAACAAGAAGAAGGAGATGGGTACACTCTAAGTCAGTTTTCACAAAACTACCGTATTCAATTTTTCTTAAAAACTAATGGAGCTCCTAGACCACACTTTCTTTGCTTATAATGTAATATCCACGTGTAACAAAACCCTTCTTTTCTTCTTTTCTTTTTCTGCTTTTTTTTTAATGTTTTTAATATATGGTATTGAATTTTATATCTTGAATTAGGTTTTGTATTCAATTTTAATTAAGAAGTAACACCGTATCATCAGGTTGTCCTTGTTTTGATCTGGTATTGAATTTTGATTAAGCTGTTATGGGGTCTCAAATTTATCGGGAAATGCTTGCTTAAAGAGTCAAGTAGAATTAGAGAATTTTGATTAAGCTAAATATATCAGTATTAGTGCTTTAGATTTGAACATCGACTGGTTTGCTGTGTATTTTTCCTTTGTGATTTTTGGGATTTTAGGAGAAGCTCTACTAGCCATATTTGCCATATTTTTCCTTTGTGACTGGCCCACCTCATGATATGAAGTTCATCGGGCGGAAGGATTAATAGCAAGTTTATATTGCAATTCGACTTTTGAAGCTAAAGTTGAGAGATACAAAATCCCGCTTGTTTACTCAAATGAACGTCGCCTTGTTCTTCTGGGGCTTCTTTGGTATATTTATAATTTACATATATATATATATTTAAGAAAATAATTAATTTATAAATTCAAACACCCTTTAAATACTATTTTACCAAGTATGAATAATTTAGAAATCTTATCAATAAACATTTTCAAATACCTCTTTGCCTTTTATTTCGAATATATATATATATATATATATATATATATATATATAATTTATTTTTTAAAAAAATCATATTTGATTCATTATAGGCAAAGAAAGAAACAACAACAAATGGAAAGTACCCTGAAACTAAGTGGACCGTATACTAAATATCCAATTCTTTTTCCATTTAAGATCTTGGTTTACCATTATGACTTCAACTAACAGATATTCATTGTGGCATTAAAATTCTCTTCTTCTTTTTTCCTTTAAATAATAATGACTATAAATAAATACACTTAAAAAAGAAATACAGTTTTTAACCTATTAGTTTTTTAATTATATTAGTTAAAGTTTAAAAATAACAAATCCCACAGACAATGCTGCAATTTAGCCTTTTTTGCTCATTTTGACTATGTTAGAAAGCATGAATTAAAACCATTCCAAAATGCCCTTGAATACTTTTTAAAGTAGTGGATAAATTTTTATCAATCTTTAGGCTCATAAGAAATGCCTTTTAATGTTTGGTTTCAAATAAATAATACACAGAATCATTTAAAAAAAATCATATTTGATTCATTATGGACAAATATAAAAAGAAATCTGTAATTAAATAAAACTAATTTTCAAATATATAGTTATTATTATATATATATATATATATATATATATATATATATATATATATATATATGTATATTAATTTTCTTCATAATATTATATACTACTTTAATTAATGCGTGTCTACGATTTTTCATTTTTTTAACTTCTATGCACTTTTGCTTTCTTTACGCTGTGTAAGATATGCCTTTACAAGCACTGAGCCTCGATTCTTCCTATGCAATCCCGTCCCTTTATTACTTAAGTCATACTTTAATGGCGGGTCTCTTCCTATTTATTTCATCTATTTTTATTTTATTTTATCAAAATACCATATATATAATCGAAAAATCCATGACTAATATTAATTTATTGGCTTTTTTAAATGTAAATTATAATTAAAGGAGTTATTTTTTCTTTATATTGATTCACTTTGTATATTAGTATATTGTTCTTATAAGGATTTGAATTTAAATCTACCATAGCCCCTTCCTAATTCTCCTTTGCTAATTGGAGTTGCACTAGCCAAAAAATAATTTTTGAGAAATGAATAAATATATTTCTATAATTAATTTAATCTTATAGTTTTAATTAAAGCAAAAAGAAAATTATTTCTCTAACTCTAATAATGAAATGAATTCAATATGTTATATTTTTAAAATATTTTTATCCTTTATGAAATTGTTAGAAATAAAAACAAAAAAGAAAATTGAAGGGGAAGAATGAATCAGAAACATAGATTTCCACTTTTCTCACAAATTTTCCAATTGTTCATCAAGTTCATTTATTTATTTTAAATTTCAACCTTGGTGTCCATAGTGAAGAATATGAGGAATGTACAATTTAAATATTTTTATTATATTTATTTATTATTTATTTTTTCCTGAGCAACACCAACAATAGTATATTTATTTTATGTTACTTTTATTTATTTAAATGGTAAAAGGGATGAGATAATGTTTGGCTGTGAGATCTTAGACTCAAATCTTTTGTAAAAAGAGAATACTATTTTTTACTGATGAAATTAAAATCACAAAAATTAATAAATTTTTAGAGGCTCCGTGCATCATTACTGTATGCAATTCCAACATACCACACTCAAACTAATCCCCTGCTCGAGTCGGATACTTCATACAGCAGAAAGCTCACACATAACACAACCGCATTCTCGCGCCTAACTCTGCACTGATCTTAATTGCTTATAAGAGAACTTATGTAGTACTTTGCGTTATTATAAGGATTTGAACATTAAGATATCATTTAGAAATGTGTTTTATCTTCTGGTAGTGTTTGTCAAATACTAAGTATTTGACAAAATATAGCAATTACTTTTAAATATCTAAATCATTCTTAATATTAAGAACAAAAGTATTTTAAATCATTATGCAAAGTGAATATAAGTAGAAAAAAACTAACTTTTAATATTACAAATACTTACGTTTTTATATTATTTTTTCTTAAAACATCATAAAAACAGTCTCCACTAAAAGTACTTTTGAGCAGAATCTATCCTATATATATTCAAGTGTTCTAATAATAAAAGCTTATCAAATACTGTTACTGGCCAAAATGGTTTTTCATATTGCTATATATGGTTCAACAATTCAAATAGTATAAACAATTTGTAAAACTCCAACCATATCCTTGTTTTTTCAAAAAATAATATAATTTGGACAAAAATACCTTTTATTATTTAATATATTTTACATATGTTTTATAAGAACAAGTTATTTACAAAACAATCTCATCAAATATTTTTACAAAGGAATATTTATTATGCAAAATTATTCGACTTTTGCTTATTTTTAGATTTAGCAACTCAAGAAATGTCTCACACAAGTAAGCCTCCAGTTCTTATATATGAACATTTATCTTTCTCTCCATGACAATTTTTAATATAATAAGACAACATCTTCAATGACAATTAAGTTCGTGAACGTTTTTTTTTTATCAATGTCAATATAAGTTTTATCTAATTAATGTTTAATGCGCTTATTAGTATTAAGTTGTTTGTTTTTTATATCCTTAAAATTAACATCTTAATTATATCAAGAAAGCAATTTGTTTAATTTTATGATAAAATGAAAAATATTTATATAATATATAATATATATAAATGATTTTAACATATTAACGCAAAAAAATCTTAACATATTAATAAAAAAAAAAAGAAATAAAAATGATAAATTTTTATTATTATTATCATTGTTAAAAATAATTATTATATTTACTTATTTTATATAATTTAAAAAATATGTACTAGAGATTAAAATTAATAATTAAAAAATAGATTGATTATGTATTGTTTGTTTTTAAAATATCTTTGATTTGTTCTTTTAAATATTTCATGTTTTTAAATATTTTATACATTTTTAGAAGATTTTTTAAAATATTTTAGAAAGATTTTAAAATATAGTTTTTTCCTTTTAATAAATAGTTTTCTATTAAGAAGAAAATTTTAAAATTCACATTTTAAAATATATATTTATTATTATATATATATATATATATATATATATATATATATATATATATATATATATAGAGTGATATATATATATATATATATATATATATATATATATATATATATATAATTTATTTTTTTAAGAAAATAATTAATTTATAAATTCAAACACACTTTTATAAATACTATTTTACGAGGTATGAATAACTTAGAAATCTTAGCAATTAAATAAAACTAATTTATGGGCATCATACATCATTGAAGTTTTTTGTTGGTGTCAATAAATAACACCTGATGTTATTGTTTTTGGGGACTTTGAGATTGGGAAGCTGGGAAACAGTCGAATTCGACCCATTTACTGACTGAGCAAAGCCACAAAGCAAATGTGTCAGGCTAATATGACTTGTTTATTCGAGCGCATTTTAGCTAGCCCATCCCAACCCTAAACGGGTTACATACTAAATAAGGTAAATGTGCAAGAATATTTTAAAATATTCTCATCCTTTCTCGTAATCCAATGCATCATTTGTCAGAAAACCCGAGAAAATTCACTTTTCCCAAAATGGTAAAACTGCACTCGATTGAAAACCGGAAATTCTCTAGATCTCGGATGACGAAATGGACTGCACCATTGAATTTTTCTCGCGAAATCTAGTGACCCAGAAAAGTTTCACTACCTTATGACAAGCAGTTAATATTTTACTAATTTCTCGCTGATAACGTCAAATGACTTAAGTAGTAGATTTTTACGAAAAATCTCTCGGTGTTTAAAATTGCTGAAGCTAAAGTTCATTTAAAAAGAATTGAACCGAAAAAGAAATAAAATTTTTCTCGGGATGTAAACGGACCCGAATGAAGTAATATAAGGTGTATCCCGGGATAATAATAAAATATTAATAATAATAATATAATAATAATATTATTATAATAATAATAAAAATGAAAAAAATCATCATAAAAAGGAGGGGAGGAGAGCGTCTGGGAGAGGAGAGCTGCTAGAGAGTAGGAGAATATTTTTTTAATTTTTTCTTCTTTCGCTTTCTTTTTCGTGATTTATGAAAATCTTAATTACAGGTTTTTTATTCGGCCGAAGGCAATGTTTATCTATGCGATGAGAGCTGTATGGACACTAAAAAGTTGGAGTTTCGACAAACTCCGTGAGGTAGGGGTTTTATCCTACTTGAAGTTACACTTTGTTTAAGTGTTTTGTAATGTTTCGGTTGGTTTGAGGCCTTGAACTGCCGTTTGATCGGTCCCAAAACTTGGGACCGAATTGTTAGAATTTTTTGAGAATTTTTAGAGCCCATTCGACAAATCCGTGATCGGTAGGGGTCGTTTGGGGGTGTTTATTTCATAATTTATGAAATAAATTGTGTTCGGGGTGAGTGATTCAAATTGAATTGCTCGTGGTGTTCGCTTATTAAATTTCACACGAGCTAATTTTTGTAATGGATTGAGAAATTAGAGAATGGCTTGAGTTGGTGGATCAAAGGAATAGATAGTTACTTCATATGATTTTAATGTGATAACATAAGGGTTACGTAATTATATGGAATATAATTCAGCGCAGCTATCGAGCATGATATTGTAAATCGCTTCAAGGAGCAAATTTCCGGGTGATGGTTGATCACTATCGAATGACATGTGTTGTGAGTAAATTTGAGAATGTCGCGATATTGATATATTTGCGCATAAACCGCTTTAAACGACATAATGCATTTTCATATGCACTCGGGTAACCTAGAGATTAGGTGTGTTGTATGACATGAATTTTCTCGAAAACGAATACGCTGCGAAAGCGGAATTTCACAGATGATTTTCTGAGAATTTGGCTGGGAGACGGGCCAATCGGCATCATTTTGATGAGGACCATGATCAAGCTTTAAAGCTCACCAACCAATTCACTCTAGGGTAGTCCCATATTTATACCGAATGCTTCCAGAGTATATTTTCAAGAACAACAAGGTTTTGTTTTGAAAATGATTATTTTTCTCATACATGACTTAGACAAGTGTGAGTGAGTCGGTGAGGACTCGAGACATGAGAATGGGCATGTAGACATTCAAGTAGAATCACGCATTTACTTGAGTGTGTGTTTATTTTGGAGCATTGCATATGCACTTAGGTAGAGAGTAACCTGACAGTGATTCCACTATCTACAATTTCACCCTGCCGAGGAATTCTTCAAGTACGTGAGCGGTCGAGAAGACTACCATTTTAGAGGCCGAGATTGAAGAAAGCCTATGGTGGCTTTGATGTTTTTGGGTATAACATGTATTAGAATTATTGTAATTTGTATATGTTGAATAAAGAGAAATGTTTTTTTTTGCTGATATAGATTTGGTGAGTTGAACTATTGGAATATAGTCAAGTATATTTTGATGAGTATTGATGCAGGGCCCAAGTGGTCAAGTATTTTACTCGTTGGGACCGTGTGGTCGCCAGGTATGGTCAGGGACGCTCAGATTGTGCGTAGCTCCCGTACAAAGGAGTACTCGCCCGATTGTGAGTGGTGGCTCGTTACCCGACATTCACGAGTATTCCACGGTCGATGGTCATTAACCCGACACCCTGCTGGGCGCCACAATTTTAGATCAGAGCTAAGGTAAGCGGGACACTTGGGAGCTCCTGGGTGGGTGTAGTTATGTTTAGTCCTCGATACCAAATCTTTCACAAAATTGGTATCGTAGCGCTAAGGTATACGACATTACCCGTAGCGTACGGGCGGGCTGGCCCAGATATGCACCAGAGCGTAAATATTGGGTTATGATTACTCCTTGCTTGATGTTCCATACCGCCTTCACAAATTGCATCGCAGCTAAAGTGTTTAATAATTGGGAGCCCTGGGTGTGTCTATAGTATAGTCCTCGATACGCCTTCCACAAACTTGCACGAGCATAGGTATACGACTACCTAGGGCTTGAGGGACATGGCTAGCCATTGCTACTATGAAATTGATACTTCACTGGCCATAGCTTAGTATCTGAAAGAGTACACGAATACTAGAGTTCATGGATTCAAGCGAAATTCATCGAATACATGGTGTGTTTCGTTGTGTTCGGGATATGTGTTCCATGTTTGTGATTGTGTGATTGTGTGCTACACGCTATGCGGGAAAACTTGTACACTGTGATGATGTATATGGGAAATGTGTGATCAAGGTGGTTATTAAGTGAGAGGGAAAATTATATGCATGGCATAATGTATATAGGAAAAAGTGGAATGCTAAGGTTAGGAACTATAACCTTAGGGGTTCGGAAAATGAAATGAACCTGAAAGTGTTGAATTTTATTGAAATAAATAAAAATAGTGGTTGACAAGTAGCACCACTTAGGCGATGAACGGGTCAATTCATGGTTGTTAAGTCTATTAGTAATTGGTATGTGCATTACTAGTTAAACTGAAATGAGATTAAATAAAGTTTGTTGTCATTTGACATGTGTAGATGGCAAGTCGAGGACGAGGACGTAGAGGTCGTCCACGAGGTAACCCCGACACCACGGTATTTGACCCGACGACCTTTCTTTGAGGTACATTGGGGTTCTGTTCTTGCCCGTTATAGGCTAGTGCAAATTTGGCGGTAGTCGAGGGGAGGTTTGAGCCCCAACCTCCGATTTCAAGTCACATCATCCTCAGACGTTCTGGGGAGGGGATCCGATGGTGACAGACCATTGGTTCCGGCGGATTGAGAATGTATTGGAGGCTATGGATATTACCTCCGTCTGACGAATCGGTATTTGCGTTCAGTAGAGGTGAGTCGAGTGTGGTGGGACTTGGTTCAAGACCTCTGAGGTTTAGAGCAATGACTTGGGCGGAGTTCCATGGGCTATTTGTGAGCAAGTATTTTTGACTCTTTGCTAGACATGCGAGCCCCGAGAGTTCTAGTGAAGTAGGGGTGATGTGATGTGGAGTATGGCGGATTCAGCGAGTTGGCGCGTTTGTTTGATGATTATGTGGCCACGGTGTGGCGAGTCGGAGATTTGAGAATGGACTGAAGTTGTCCATTAGAACTGGGTGTGGGCCTTCGCCCTACAGACATGGACTCACATGGTCGAGACGGCTATGGCCGTAGAGAGAGATGGAGGGACGCCTGAGGCATTCGAGATCTGCGAGTCTTAGGTGGGAAAGAAAGGAGGATTTGACCTTCTTCGAGGTTTGGGCTAGAGGTTAAGGCCTCTAGGAAAAGCCATTGTATGGGAAAATTCTCCTTTAGGATCTAGGGTGAGAGTTGGTCAGATATGGTAAACATATCGGGTTTTGATGTCATTCTTGACATGGATGAGTTACTGATGATTGTGATATGGGGCGGGTTATCATACCCAGGTACGGTCTTGGAGTTAGTGAGGTAGCATATGCATGTGGTGATGCGTATGCGTGAATTTCGGGACCGAAATTCACAATGGGGAGAATGTAAAACCCGAGAAAAATTCAATTTTTCTGAAAAAAGGTAAAACGGTAATTTCGGTTGAAAATCGGAAATTCTCTAGATCTCGGATGACAAAACGGACTGCGCCGTTAAATTCGTCTCACGAAATCTAGTGACCTAGAAAAGTTTCGTCGGGTGCGAGCGGTCGAATATTTATGAATTTGCAGGTGATAAATGTCGATGACTTTTAGGGATGAGATTTTTACGAAAATCTCGGAAGTCAGAAAATGGTGTGAGTTAAAGTTCATTTAAAAGAATTGAACTAAAAAGAAATAAAAATTTTCGAGATAGAAACGGACCCGAATGAGGTAATATAAGTTATGTATCCAGATAATAATAATAATAATAATAATAATAATAATAATATTATTATTATAATAATAAAATGAAAAAAAAATCATCATAAAAAGGAGGGGAGGAGAGCGTCTTGGAGAGGGAGAGCACGTTAGAGAGAGGGAGAATATTTTTTTTAATTTTTTCTTCTCTTCAGCTTCTTTCTCGGATATATGAAATCGGACCATAGGTTTTTCGTTGAAATTTTGAAGGCACCAAAGTTGATCTGCGATGAGAGCTGCATGGACACCAAAAAGTTGGAGTTTCGACAAACTCCGTGAGGTAGGGGTTTTATCCTACTTGAAGTTACACTTTGTTTAAGTGTTTTGTAATGTTTCGATTGGTTTGAGGCCTTGAACGGCCGTTTGATCGGTCCCAAAACTTGGGACCAAATTGTTAGAATTTTTGAAGAATTTTTGGAGCCCATTTGGACAGTCCGTGACTGTGTAGGGGCTGTTTATTTCATAATGTATGAAATAAATTGTGTTTGGGTGAGTGATTCAAATTGAATTGCTCGTGTTCGTTAATTAGCCCACCCGACTAATTTTTGTGTAATGGATTGAGAAATTAGAGAATGGCTTGAGTTGGTGGATCAAATGAATAGATAGGTTAATACATTATTTTAATGTGTTAACATAAGGATATAATTATATGGAATATAATTGTGTGTGTAGGTCATTGGAGATGATATTGTAAATTGCTCAAGTGAGCAAATTTGGGTGATGGTTGATCACTATTGAATGACTTGTGTTGTGAGTGCAAATTTGAGAATGTTGCATATTGATATATTTGATATATTGTATAAATGGTTTGGAAATGACATAATGCATTTTCATAATACTGCTTTGAGCAACCTAGAATTAGGTGTTAGTGTATGACATGAATTTTACGGCAGAACATGGATTTGCGAAAATTTCACGGGATGATTTTCAGTAAATTGGGGTTGGGAGATGGGCAATAGATCATTTCGGAGAGGACCATAGTTGTTTCGGAAAGCTCACCAACCAATTTGCCTCGGAGGGTAGTCCCATCTTTATCTTAGGATTTCGTATTATATTTTCCAAGAACAACAGGTTTTGTTTTGTGTAGTTATTTTCTCATACATGACTTAGGCAAGTGTGGGTGAGTCGGTGGGAACTCGAGACATGAGAATGGGCATGTAGACATTTCAAGTAGAATCATGCATTTACTTGAGTGTGTTTTATTTTAGACATTGCATATGCACTTAGGTGATAACCCATTTAGGGTGATTCCACCTCTTGGGCGATAGCTCACCACAATCGAGGAATTTCTTTACTACGGTGCGAGGAGCGGTCGAAGACGGCTCATTTAGAAGTAGATTTTAGGCCGGGAGTGGTGGCTGATGTTTTTTGGGTATAACATGTATTAGAATTGTTGTAATTTTAATATATGTTGAATAAAGAGAAATGTAATATATTTGGTTGGATATAGATTTGGTGAGTTGAACTATTAGAATATAGTCGGGTATATTTTGATGAGTATTGATGCAGGGGCCCAAGTGGCCGCTATTTTACTCGCGTTTGGACATGTGGTCGTTGTTTATGGTTGGGACAGGTTTTGTATTTGTGTAGAGCTCCCCGTACAAAGGAGACTCTGCCCAATTTTCGTGAGTGGTGTCGGGTTACCCGACATTCACGAGTATTCCACGAGTTGACGGGTTGTCAACGGACACCCCGGTTTTGAGGCGTCACAATTGTTCTTACTTTTATATATAAATATTAATCTAAAATGTGACTTTGGCAGAAAAACCCAGCAACAAAATCAAATAAATGATAAACTCAAACATAACCAAATAATCAAAGCACACCAAATAAAGTCTCCAACTGATTATGAAAGAATCTTAGACGACCATAAAGAAATGAAAATGGCTGAGAAATAAATTATACATATTGAAAATGAAAGAGTCTAAACTATTGTTTGGCAAGTACTCATAGACTAACATCTTCTCCTCTTCTTCAATGTAACAACCCAAAAGCCTCCCAAGATTCCTGTGTTGGAGTTTTTCACTGCTATTTCTTATCCATTAGATAGCTGACCCTAATAATCGTCAAGCAGAATTAGATTATTCGCAATGAGGAAAACTTCGGCTAATTAGCTAATGGTCATGCAATGAAAGGAAGTCCAACAATTGCAATAATCATAATACAATATTTGATAATGACTCTACCAAAACCCAAAAAGTTCCTCAACAATTGGAATTAGAGTAATTTGAACCTGGCTTGTTGGGTTAGTCATGTCACTTAGAATTAGGATCGGGCTGCTATTTTATTGGCTCGAAACAATCGAGCCTAGCTCGAATTGACAACCTTAATGCATTAATTTCTCAATCCTAACAATCTTAGGTCTAAAATGAGCAGGTATAATCTTACAACTCCACCCATCCCAATCCCAGAAAAATTACCAATGATTCCATTTATCAGCTCATTAAGGTGGTGTTGTTTTTTCACTTAATATTAAAAAGAACTTTTGTTCTAAATAATTTTTAATAAGATTAAATATTTAGTTGTTTGTTTCTTCTAAAAACAATCAATTTTTTTAATTTTTATTAAAAAATTTAAAATAAATAAATAAATAAATAAATATATATATATATATATATATATATATATATATATATATATATATATATATATATATATATATATATATATATATATATATATATATATATATATATATATATATATATATTAAATTGTGACTTCTCCCTCTCCCCCCTCACTGTCCGTTTCCAGCAAATGGAGAAGAAGATGGTCATTTTGTCTTTATTTTAATCTTTTCACTTAATTCCCTATGTGTCATTTAGTTTGATTTTAAAAGCTTTTTGACACATGGCTTAATCTAAGTCATTTATCTCTATCCTCTCACTAATCATACAGCATGTGCATGGAGTACGTAGTAGGTGACTTTTTCATGTCGCATTATCTCTCCTGTTTGTCTGGCACCCGACACTGGTGCCTCGAAAAGCGTGAAATTTATTGTCTCGAGGTCGATGAAGTCGACGTGGTAGCTAGATTTTGCGAGACAATTCCAGCGGTGATCTGTTCGTCATCAAGGATCTATTTCCAGTTTGACTGAAATTACCATTTTACCCTTTTTAAAAAAATTAGAATTTTCTCGGGTTTTACATTCTCCCCTCCTTAAAAAGAATTTCATCTCGAAATTTTGTACAATCACAATGAATCACATGCATATGCAACGTGCACTATGCCATGTATGTAAACTAGTCATTTAAGTATTAAACGACTAAACCACATGCCTTCATCCCTAAACAAGAAGGGATAGGTGGTCCGCATCGTGTCCTCGCGCACCCACGTTGACTCCTCCACTCCCGCGGTGCTGCCGCGCACCCTCACTAGCCTCACGGTCTTGCGTCGCAAGGCTGATCGACTATCCATAATGCTGCTTTGGTCCCTCATCGAAGGTCGTGGTATTGACCTCGATCTCTCGATCCCTTTACATGAAATTTGGATATGAAGTGTACCTCAGAGCATGGGGCACGTGAAACCGACATCTTTGGGTGGTAAAGCCAGCTTGATGCGCTACGGTGCCTACCCTCTAAAAGTATCTCGAAGGGTCAATGAACCTCGGCGATAGCTAAATGCGCTTGCCCGAACCTGACCCACTCTATAGCCATCACCTTGAGAAGGCGTGATCTACGGCCACAGAATTACAGGGTTGACGTTTATGCTGTCGGCGTAGTTAACACATTAGAACACGAGCACATAACAAAATCTGCAAATTTTTATAATAAAAAATTATTATATATTAAGACATAATTAGGCCAACTTAGGTATTTTAAAATTTTTAATATTGATTAGATGATTGTTGAATCGAAATGAACCAGAGTGAAAAGAAAATATAGGAAATTGTAAAATGGGGATGAGGGTCAATTGTAAATAAGTTTATATGTCTAAGTGATATTAGGAGAAATAAATGAGTAAAAGGAAAAAAATCAAGGAAATGACATGTGGCATGTAGGAAAGAGGGAGGAAGCTTCCTCATTTTTAAAAGTACGATTAAGAGTGATCCATAAGAAAAGAAAAATAGAGAAAAGGAAAGTTAGAGAGAGAGGCTCCACCTTCTCTCTAGATTTTCGGCGATCGGACCATAGGTCTTGGCGAAGCACGAAGGGAAGTCTTTCCTAGTGACCAAGGCTACAAGTAGAGGCAGGAGCTAGGGGACTTCGATAAACTCCATGGGAGTAGGTCTTCTCTACTTGGTCTTCTTCTACCTAAGGATTGTTGGGTAGTTATACGGCCTTAAGGGGAGGATAGTTTGGTTGCATTTTAAACCATGGGAAAGATTTTGCCACATTGTGGTAGTTCGCGACAAAGCCGAACCTTAGAGCTGATTTTTGGGTACGAAGTGAAGAAGTAGTAGTGCGTCCTTCTAGTAAATTGTAGCCACATCGAACAAGCTTGATGTTAGGCTTTGAATTTCTCGTTGGACCTCTGTAGCAAGTTATAAATCCTTTTAATGGTCAGCCCGATAAATCTGGTCGGTCAGTTTGTCGGTTGGGTCAACTAGCCGTACCTTAGAACAGGTTTTGGATCAGAAATAAAGAGGAATTTGGCAGTAAGTCCTTCTGTGAAATTGTATCCACATCAATGAACTTGATGTTTAGGCTTTTGAATTTGCCAGGTGGGACTACGTAGACAAGTTATGGTCTTTTTACTGCGAGCAGTCAAATGGGTAAGTGGTGTGCGTCCAGGCCGGGGTCGTCAAGCGATTGGTCGTCAAGCGGTGTCGTCAAGCGTTGGTGCGTCGAGCGGTGTCGTCAAGCGGTGGTGCGTCAAGCGGGTGGTGCGTCAAGCGGTGGTCGTCAAGCCAGAATTAAGTCAGAAGCGCAATTAGATCAAGCGATTATTAAATCGGCGGTGGTGGAGTCAAATGAGTGATCGTCCAGCGATTATTGCCGATCAAGCGGTGGTGATCAAGCGTTGGTAGATCAATGGTGGTAGTCAACATTGAATTGCGTCAAATGAGTGAATTCGTCAACGGTGGTGATCAACGGTGGTCGTCGGCGTTAGTGCGTCGAAGCGGTGCTTCGTTAGTTCGAGGTCATTTCGTCGAAGTTGACTCGCATGACCCTCGACTTCGGAAGGTCATATCTCGCCCGTTTGAACTTTCCGATTTAGGTGTTCTTGGACTCTATCGAAAGCCCATGGAGTCAGAATACATTCATATGCCTGAGGACGATGTTAGATGTCAGACCGAGGTGTTTTACTGAGCTCGTCCTTCAGTGCAGCTTTCGTCGGTTCAGACCGATTTCGTCGAAAGTTGACTACACATGACCTCGACCCGGAAGGTCATATCTCCTTCGTTTGAACTCGATTTGGGTGTTCTTGGACTCTGTAAATCCCATTGAGTCAGAATGCATTAATATTCTGAGGAGTATAGAGATGTTTGACCGAGGTGGTAGACAGGCTCGTCCGGTTCGGGTCTGCTTTCGTCGATTCGAGTTGGCGTGTATGACCTCGGCGGAAGGTCACAGCTCACTGCGTCAGAACTCCGATTAAGTGTTCTTGCACTCTATGGAAAGCCATTTAGTCAGAATCCATCTACATATAGAATGTTTAAATTGGAACTCATATTAAACTCAAAATCAATCTAACCAAAACCACTAGTACGCTTGAATAATATTGTTCTTTAATGGTTTTGGAATAGGAGCTTGACGAGGAGGAAAAGCAATTGTGATTGAGATTAAGGATTGGAATCAAAGTGCAAATATTTTTGGGTTTGTTCTACCAGCTCCTATTCCTCGTTCAAGTTTTGCATGTTGTTCTAAAAGCATATTGAATTGATTTAATTGATTTGAGAAAAGTGATTGTGAAATATTTGCATATAAAAATTTCATGATTATTGAAAATAAACTGTTTATACAAGCGTACATATTGTACTATATTTTGCTATAAAGGATTTGAACGCCCTTAATAGAATGTTAACCGTTTATTTCGCATTAAGGATAGATTGGTATACCAATAGGGTCAAATAGCAGTACTGCGAACTATTGATGTGTCACTCCGATCAGCAGCCCCGCGGGACCGTATCGGTAGTGTTCACTATTTGATTGTTTATAACCAGTCAGCTGACCAATGGAACATGCGTGTTATAAAACCATAAATCTTAGGCACGCGCGAGCGGGACCCGTCTGCGTGACCTCACGATCTATCCTGTATATATCGAGACATAGGTTAAATTCGTTAAGGGCATAAGCGGATTGATGGGCATAAGCGGAATTGATTAGCGCCATGAAGTGATTAGCGAGCCGAGATTGATTGGCATAACTTAATTTATTTTGAGCCCGAGATTGATTTCGAATTGAATTGAATGTCGAGCTGAGTGATTTGTGAGCATATTTGGATTAGTTTGAGATTGTGAAATATTGATTATGAAAATGTATTTATGGGATGATCAATGAACTATAATTGTGTATATATATAAAGTAAATGTAATGTATTTATATTGATAATCAGAATGATTGAAAGTTAGATTATTAAATTGCATAAATTGATTTAAGCTGGGCCAGGGAATGGATTTGTATAGAATCACTAAGCATGAAAATGCTTGGCGTATTTTACCAATGCGCGAATAAGTGATAGATAGTGATCGATAGCGGACCTAAGATCGAGGAGCGTCGAGTCATAAGAAAGAAATCTCGGGTAATGCTCCAGGCATGTGCCTCATTTCATGTGTTCTTTTTGATATGGATATTTTGTATAAACAATTTGAATACTGAACATCTATTTTGTAAATCATTTTGAAAAGGCTTGGATGCCTACATTGTAAATGGATTTTGTTAAATGTAAATGGATTTTGTTAAATGCAAATGTTTATGGGCTTGCCAATTTGTCAGCTTCCGCAAAGATATGATTTTGAGTAATTTTGAGTGATTTTAGTGGCATCACGGACTCGGTTCGGATCCGCCCAAGCGGGTCGGGTCGGGTAAGGGGCGTCATGGCCAGAGTGAAGAAAAGCATTTGTCGTGTCAGCTCACTTCTCGGATGTCTCCTAATCGGTCGGGACCATTAGTGGAGCTCTTTCCCACCTTGGTCAACATATCAGGTGATATGCATGGCTTCCTATAATGCCTCATATGGTACCATATGTATACTCACTGATACTTGTTGTTATGTGAATTCCACTAAGGCGGGAGTGCTCTTTCCCGGCTACCATATGATCACAGGACACATGCTGCGTGTCCTCTAACACTGTATGGTCCTCTCGGCAGAATATCCGTTGCAGGTGGAAAGTCGTACTCATGGTGACCGTTATTGCCTACTTAGCCTTTTGGAAACTCCTCGAAAGTGTGTCGTAAACCTCGGGTCTCTATCGACACTATGGATACTGTACTCCAGCAGCCGGATGATCTCTGAATGTCTGATCGGCGAATCTCTCAAATGTGAAGGTCATCATACGGCTAGAAAATATATGAGCTTACGTAGTAGGTCTTATCTGCCCATACCACATCATGCCTACGATTATGCGTGGCAAGTGGGTCCACAAAAATCCATGTTGATGCCGCTTCCGCTCGATACCTCGATGGCTGAAGTAATACTCTTGTATACGGTCTTAGCCTTAACTGGCGGCGCGTGAGACATCGTCGAACAAAGTCCTACATGTCTCTTCATTACGCTCGATATCTTGTGGCGAAGATCACGGTACATCTTCGTGCCACTAGATACCACGATAAATCGAGAAGCGGTGAGGCTCCCGAGAATCTCCTCCTAAAATAGGTCGAGCTGGGAACCACTACGTTCTCTATAAGAGGAACACCATATACGTGGCCTTTGTTTTGCCGATCCACTGATGGACACTATCTCCGATCACGTCACCGGGACTCGATCACTCTGCTCAAAAGAGACGGTGTAGCTACTAAACTCCCCAACGTACCCTGAGCCTGCTCATTGTATTGTAACCCAAACTGTCCCACAGTCTCGAGCATTCGCCATTCCCGGAAAGCTATACCTTGATGCTCCCGCTGACTTCAGCGGGTGCATCAACCTACCACATTTGCCTTACCGGGATGGTAATACAAAGTGAAGTCATAGCCCTCTAGATACTCCATCCACCTACGTTGCCTCATATTGAGGTCCTGCTGTGTAAAAATGTACTTCTGACTTTTATGGTGAGTACACCTCAGGCTCATATAATTGAGTAGCACCAAATCTTCAAGGCGAAGACTATGACCGCCAACTCCATGTCTTGTGTGGGGTAATTCTGCTCATGATTCTTAAACTGATGGGAACCATAAGCTACTACCCTCCCAGACTGCATCAAAACACATCCCAGTCAGGCCCTCGAGGCATCTGTGCAACTGTGTACCTATCCCTGTCAGTTCATCGAGATAGGACGGTAGTGACCTCCTCCTCAACTCCACAGATGCCTCCTGCCGGTCATCCCAATCAAACTTGACCTCATTAAAGATTGATCGTCATAAGTCTTTGCTTGTCCAGGGAGAGAAATCTGGTAATTTCTGTAGTACCCAGCGATCGAAACTGCATATCTCGAGGCGGCTTGACCTCCCAGCTCATCACGACCTCGACCTTCTGCGGGTCCACTAGCACTCCTGAAAAATTTGACACTACATATCCCAAAATCTCACCTCGATGGCTAAAACTCGCACTTCTTGCGAACTTGGCGTACAGGCGATGGTCTCGACAAACGTAAGCTTGATCCTCAGTGATCCTCAGCTCCCTCTCTAACGGGAGTAGATCAAAATGTCATCCACAAAGACTACGACAAAGAAGCCCGATCTAGATAGGGTTGGAATACCTACCATGAGGTGTGGCCTTGACTTCGACATAGGGTGTCAAGTGAGGATCATTTTTTTTTTTTTTTTAAAACTTATAACCTTTACACTTACATATTCATATAATGTTAAGCAATTAGCCTTGTATTACATTAAGCGCAGTTACAAAATATATATACAAGCTCCAAATATGGAAATGTTTCCAACATTTACAATATTTACATTAGTTTACAAATTTCATATACGAAATAGACCTAAAGGTCTTCCGGTGAACTTTATTGATGTGGCCTTTGGCTAGCTGATAATGGATTGCCCTGGATTCTGCGATTTCCTCTGCATGCGCCGCAGTTGAACACCCGTGCTAAGCTTTACGCTTAGTGGGAATATGACTTCTATTAAGAGTCACCACACTTTTATACAACTACATATAACACATATAACATTTATAAATTCTTATCATTTCTCATATATATATACTTTTCATAACCAGTTTCATTTCTTACCATGTTCCATATACTTTTCATGTCATCTTGTACTTTTTCTATACAAATGCATATAACACATATAACATTTACAGATTCTTATCATTTCTCATATATATATACTTTTCATGTAATCTTGTACTTTTACTTCTTGTTCTTGTGTATACTATCGCCGCATAAATGATGCTATGCTTCGTATCATGTCGTGTATTCTCTACACTTCCTTTGCATATACACATCATTTTCTTTTATGTTTCATATGCATAAACCTTAGAAGTGAATCTGAGAATACTATAATCCATGAGAGCTGAAGAGCACTATATTCTTGTATGAAGCATTGGTCCATGAGGAGCCGGAGCGCTATATTCCTTTGTATAAAGCGATGGTCCATGAGGAGCCCGAAGGCGGCTGTAATATATTATACGAAGGTATCATCAGCATGCCGAGGCCGGTGACTTATTCCATGAGGGCCGGAGGGCGTGGTGACCCTTTCGGGACTCTGCAGAGTGATCAAGCGGGATCTATGTCATCGACAAAGCGGGGCCTCGATATCGAACTTATCTGCCAGGCTTAATTTTCCTAATAGGCATGCCCATCATCCCTCTACCGGGTTCTAGCGGGCCAAATCGATGGTGTATTTTGTGCTCCACAGTGTATCTCATATTCAGAATAATTATTGTTAATTCGGTAATCATATGTGATATATATATATATACAATCATTTATTCATAACTTTGCATTTTCATGTCACATTGTATGCATAATAACTATGCTTGCAGCTTATGTTTATGAGTAATTTATGAATTCATAATATGAATAACTATAGTTACCTCTGAGCCTACTATTTTTTCATGTTTTCCGGGACTAATATAGATTCAGATCTTATCATCTTATCTATTGATGAGTCATAGGCTCAATGGAAACGCCATGAGTCGAACACTTCGAATCGGAGTTGACGAAGAAGTTATGACCTTCGAGTGGAGGTCATGCTCGGTCGATCTTGACGGCGACTGGAATGACGAGTACACTTAGCGAAGTGACGAGCTCGATTTGACACCTCGGTCTGACATCTAATATCTTTCTCAGGCATATGGATGGATTCTTGACTCAATGGGCTTTCCGCAGGTCGAGAACACCGAATCGGAGTTAAGCGAAGGAGATATGACCTTCAAAGTTGGAGGTCATGCGGTCAGTCTTGACGGTGACAAGGCTCATGCGAAGTGACGAATAGCGTTTGGCGAAACAACATTTGAACCAGCTGTTGGACGAACCTTTGTTTGACGATCCTTGTTTGGCGACCCTTTGTTGGGCGACCCGCTGACGGGCGAAGCCAGCGTTGGGCGACCAGCGTTTTGATGATCAGCGTTTTGGCGACCCTTTGTTGAGCGACCCTTTGTTGGGCGACCAGCATTGGGCGACCCTTGTTTAGCGACCTTTGTTGGATGACCAGCGTTGGGCGACCACGCTGACAGCGACCATTATTGGGTGACCACGATTGGGCGACCGCTTGTTGGCGACCATTGGGCCGATAGCGTGGGCGATGCGTTTGAGTGATCGCTGTTGAACGACTCGTTTGGCGACCAACGGTGGATGACCGCTGTTGGATGACCACTGTTTGATGATCACTGTTTGACGACCACTGTTGGGCGACCCTTTGTTGGGTGACCCTTGTTGGGCGACCAGCGTTGGACGACCAGCTGTTTGTGACCTCTCTCCCGTTTGGTATTCGGAGTAAAAAGACCATAACTTGGTCTATAGGAGTCCAAATTAGCAAGAAATTCAAAAGCCCAGCATCAAGTTCATTGATGTAGCTGATACCACAGAAGGACTTACTACCAAATTCTCTTTTTTTCTGACTCAAAACCCGTTCTAAGGTACATTTGGTTGACCCTAATGGTCAGATGACCCGGCAAGGATCTAAATGGACTGACCTCGGTAAAGGGCCATAACTTAGTCTCTGAGAGGTCCAAATCGAGGAAAATTTGAAAGCCCTAACATCAAGTTCATTGATGTGGCTACAATTGACTAGAAGGACTCACTTCCATATTCCCTTTATTTCTGACCTAAACTCATTCTAAGGTCAGGCTGCATATATGATCGACAATAGAAAATTTTAAGGTTCAACTTGCAACTAAACCCTTCTCAAACACATATTTAGGAGCCTTAAAGCTCTTCTTAACTCAAACCTACAAGAAATGAGTTTAGGAGTTCTTAAACCCAAACCATACACAAGATAGAGGGTTCTTAACCATGTATCTAAACTTTATAGTCCAAAACTAGACTTCCATACTCCCATAGTTTCCATACAACCCAAAACGTATCCATACCCATACTCAAATTCCATACCAATACTCAAATTTAGTAATTCCACTTCACCCAAGACATGTATCGTGCACAGTGATCTTCTTCTTCTTCTTCTTCTTCTTCCTTTCTTCTCTCTTCTCTCTTGTCGTATTTGCTCTCCACTTTCTCAGGAGCCGAAATAAGATATTTCTTTTGGTCTTATCCTTGTTGATCTTATCCCATTTTTATTTTACTTTGGTCCTTCCAACTCTTCTCTTGTTGCAAATCAATTTATGTTATTTTTACAATAGCCTCTAATCTTCTTTATTATTTGTAATTTAACTTATGCATATTCCTACTTTTGTTTTTATCTTTATTTTATTCAGAAAAAATATACTTTTACTTTTATTATACCCCAAAGAAACATGTTATAAAAGCTGTTGGGAGTATAATTTGGGGTGTTACATGAGGTCCATGAATGCTGCTGGCGCATTCGCCAATCCAAAGGGCATCACCATAAACTCAAAGTGCCCATAACGCGTCCTGAACGCTGTCTTAGGGATATCTATCTCCCTAACCCTCAGTTGATGGTAACCAGTGCGAAGGTCTATCTTGGAATAGACTCATGCTCCTCTTAGCTGGTCAAACAAGTCATCAATCCTCGGCCCGATGGAGTGGATTCTTGATCGTAACCACTGTTATTGTGCGTAGTCGATGCACGGTGAAGGGTCTTGTCCTTCTTCTTCGCCAAATACAGTGATGTGGGTGAGTCATCATCAACCAGATCTGTCAGTATCTCTCCCATCCATTGGGACATGAGTTTCTCTTGTAAGACCGAGAAAATTCAATTTTCGAAGTAGTAAATCGTAATTTCGATAAAAAAATCCAAAATTTATTCTCTAGATCTCGGATGAAAAAACGGATTTCACCGTTGGAATCGTCCCGTGAAATTTAGCTAGCACGTCGAATTTTGTCAAATTCCGAGGCAGTCGAATTTGCGTTCGAGGCATCGGTATCAGTCTTAGTAAAACGAAATCTGGTGACAAAAGTCACCTACTCTTATCTTACATGTTACATGGCCGCATGAATAGAGGAAATGATGGAAATGGACGGCCGAGGTAGTGCCAAATGTCGAAAATCTAAGCATGGGGACATAGATGTCATTTTTGGAAACTTAAATGATAATAGGACAAAATTTTCAAATAGTGTCATCCTCCTCCTTTTGAAAAGCCAAAGAAAAACGTGAAATGAGAGGGGAGATGCAGTGGAGATGCAGATTTGTGTTTTAGTGAGAGAGAGAGAGAGACTTCTCTTTAGATTTCTGGGCGATCCGACCATCGGAATTATTTGGAGCAATAAGCAAAACTGTTCTACGCGACGAGGGCAACGCTTGGGCTCCGGTTTTAAGGAGTTTCGACAAACTCCGTGAGGTAGGGGTTTCATCCTACTTGTTTTACTCTTGATTTAAGAGCTATGTTGATGTTTCGGTTGGTTTGAGGCCTTGAAACGGCCGTTTGTCGGTCCAAAACTTGGGACCGGGTGTGGAAATTTTAAGAGCCCATTGGGCCCGGTCCGTAGTGTAGAGCTTTGGAGTGCTTATTTCATAGTTATGAAATAAATTGTATTGTGATGTGTATGAGGCTGGAAATGGCTATGAATTCGGGTTCATGAAGTGGAGCCGTGTGTGCGATTGCCGTGAGCAACGATAAACCCGGGGTTTTTCTTGTTCATGTGAATAGTGACACGAAATAATTTTGTGTGAAAATGGGTTTGGTTGAGTGATTCAAAATGAATCGCTCGTGTTTGTTAATTAGCCCATGTGAGCTAATTTTTGGTGTAATGGATTGTGAAATAACATAACATGTTTGTGTGGATTAATCATGTCAGTGTATATCATGTTTTATATATTAACATGTGTTGTATAAAAATGTATTGGAATTGGCATCATGCATTCCATTTGCACTGGGGCACCCTAGAACAATAGGGTGAGTGCAGGAGGTGGTTTCTGAAGAATTGTTTGGAGGTTGACTAATAATAATTAGCAGTGTGTCCATTATAATATCGGAGGGTAGTCCGTATAAAATATCAATCATCGGTGTGATTGATGATATACATCGGAGGTTGTCCTTAAAAGATCATTGGAGTGGAGTCCGCTTTCGCATATCGGAGGGTTATCCGCAAAATAAAAACAAATATCTTTGTTTAAAAAAAAAAATAGTTTCTCATACATGGCTTAGGCAGAGTGTGAGGAGTCGGTGAGGACTCGGGACATGGGTTGGTCATTTAGACGTTAAGTAAGATCAACGTAGCTAGCGAGATGTGTGTTTACATAGGAACATTGCATATGCGCCCAGGTGGAGAGTAGCCCGTTTAGGGTGATTCCACTCTTGGGCGATAGATCACCCGTCGAGATATTATTTTTCGGGTCACGGGGGGCGTGCGAGACGACTCATCCTAGAGGCCCGTCTTGAAGCGCAATTTATTTTGTGGAAAAAAAAATTGAGGTGGAGAAATTTTTTTTTGGTTTACAGTGGGTAAAAACTGGAAAAAAAAATAAAGAAAAAAATAAATTTATTTTGGTATACTGGAGAATGAAAAAAAAAATGTATACATATTTTTTTTTGGGTATTTTTCCAGTAGTAGAATTGAAAAAAAAAAACGAAATATTTTTTTTTTTTTGGTGTAGGAGCTGAAGTAGGCTCTTTGCCCATTTGATCACAACATTGGGTCTGTCCACAGGTCATTGTATCGTGACCGCGGTGGGATGGAAGACTAGAATTTGGGGAGGCGGCACGGGCGCGACTTGGGGGCCCGCGATCTGGCGGTGTGTGCGGTACAGGCCAAGTTAGGTGCCTTTGTGCACATTTCGATTTTGACCCAGTTTTTGACTTCGATCTTGTTTGAACCCTTTGTTTGGACCTTTGTTCATGAGCAGCTATTCATGAACCGCAGGTTCACGAATTTTTCGAAAAAAATGAAATAAAATTTTTTATGTGGATTATGATATGATAAATTGAATTATGTCTTGCATTGCTTAGAATGCAGAGACTTAGTCTATGAACTGTTTTCTGCGTATGAATAGTGTCTCGGGGCTGTGCTTGAGCCTTAGAAATACTGCATTGTATTTAATTGCCATTTAGTTAATGTAGATGACTGAGTCGAGGGCGAGGCGTGGGGGCGTCCACGGGTCGCTGGTCGAGAGCACCACTGCGACATTGACCGGCCACGGTATTATTTGATCGTGAGGCCTTTGTAGAGGGTTTGTAGGTATTGCGGCGGTGGCTATTGCATGCTAGTGTAGCGAGGTAGTCGGGGAGAGATTCAGTAACCTCCAGGAGGTTTAAGGGCGTGGCATCATCCTCAGGCATTCACGGGGAGGAGATCAGGTAATTAGCGAGACCATTGGTTCATGCGGATCGAGAAGGTGTTAGAGGCCATGGAGATTACCTCCCGATGCGACGAGGATCGGGTTAGTGCATTCGGCTAAGAGGTGAGGCCAGTATGGTGGAAATGGGCAAGGACCTCTAGAGACTTAGAGGTTATGACATGAGCAGAGTTTCAGGAGCTGTTCATGGGTAAGTACTTTCCAGATACCGCGAGGCATGCGAAGGCTCAGGAGTTCCTAGAGCTGAAGCAGGGGGTGATGACGGTGATGGATTATGTGGCTAGGTTCCACTGGTAGCCCGGTTCTTGATGATTATGTGCCTCAAGCCGGGGTCGGGTTGATGCCGCGATCAGCCGCGAGTCTCTTTGGATAATCGGGTGACCAGCGTTTTTCCACGAAAATCGGGCGAGTCTCCTTTGTAAGGAGCTCTACACATATGATTACGAATAACAATAATTATTCGGGAATAAGAATATATACTAAGCGAAAATCTGCGTTGATTATGCAGCAGAACTTTGGTAGAGGATAGATGGGGCGTACTATTAAGGAAAAGCAGGTTACTCACGGCATACATATCTGATATTAGGCCCGCGTTGGGTTGATGACATAGATCCGTTTGGATCGGGTGGCCACGAAAAGGGTCTGACGCCTCTCGGGCACTCATGGATGATCCTTTGTCTCATGCAGGTGATGATGCCTTGGGTATCATATTCACCAGGGCACTCGTGGATCACCCGGGCGCCTCAGGGCACTCATGGATGAATCCAGCATCTCGTACGGTGATGATACCTTCGGGTATCATATTACAGGGCACTCGTGGATGGTCTTTGTCTCCTCTGAGTGATGATGCAGCCGGTGTCATATTGCGGGCATAGTACATTGTCTCGCACCAGTGATACTTCGGCGCCTTCGGCCCTCATGGTTTCACAATATCCACATACAAAGTTTATGCGGACATAGAGGAAACATAAAAATAGCCAGTATATGCAAAGTATAGAATACATGACATGATATGAGAAGCATAGCACTATGCGATGATAGTATACGATTACAGAACAAGTAAAGAAATCTGAATTACATGAAAAGTATATGGAAGATGATAGAAGTAAGCTAGTTATGAAAAGTATATATATATGAGAAATGATAAGAATCTGTAAATGTTATATGTGTTATATGCATTTGTATAGAAGTGTGGTGACTCTTAATAGAATTCATATTCCCAATAAGCGTAAAGCTTAGCACGGGTGTTCAATCCGTGTAGGTACAGAAGAGGAGACAAGAGGACCGGGCCGTCCCACGTCGTGAGTCAAGGCCACCACGGCTATAGGTGCTTGGAAGACCTTTAGGTCTATTTTGTATATGAAGTATAACCATGTAAATATTGTAGATGTTGAACATTTCCATATTTGGAGCTTGTATTTATATTTTGTAATCTGCTGCTCTGAGTGTAATACAAATTAGTGTTGCATGATATATAGTCTGTAAGTGTAAAGGTTATAAGTTTTTAAAAAAAAAAAAAAAAGTGACCCTCACTTGACATCCTATGCCGAGTTGGGGCGTCACAACAACCCTCCGATGTGTATATATCAATTGGGCCGTCTCCGACGATTGATATTATTTATGGACTACCCTCCGATGTATATCAATTGGGACGTCTCCGACGATTGATATTTTTAGCATGGACTACTCTCCGATCATTTTTAGTTTTAGACAACCCTCCGAAACCATTCTCTCTAGACTCATGTCATGCACTCACTCCTACCGTCCTAGGGGTCTCAGTGCATATGGAATGCATGATGCCAATTCCATTACAGTCTATAACACATGCAAATATATAAACATGCATATATTCACATAAAAATTAAATCACACAATCATGTCATGTAATTTCTCATTTCATCACATCAAAATTAGCTCATGTGGGCTAGCTGATCAAACCACGAAGCAGTCGATTTGAATTACTCGACCAAACACATTATTTCACAAAAATTATTTTCTCGGGAATAGTGAAACCCTCGGTTACTATTCCCGAAAAATCACCAATCGTCGGTTCACTTTGTGAACCCGAATTTCATGGCCATTCCCGGCCTTTTTCATATCAAGCATACATTTTAATGCATAATTTCAACACAAGCAGCCCACTAAATTTCTGGACTGTCACGGACAGTTAAAAAAATCTCAAAAAAATTCCAACAATTCGGTCCCAAGTTTTGGAACCGATCAAACGGCCCCTCACGGCCTCATTCAACTCAAACATTAACAAAGTATTTAAATAAAGAATAAAACCCAAGTGATGAGGAGAAGCCCACACCTCACGGAGTTGTCTAAACTCCTTAAAATCCGGTACTCCACTTGGCGTAGGCGCCGCGTAGAGTAGTTTTTCCTTCTCGTCCGAGGCGCCGACGGTCGGATTGCACGATATTCTGAAAGTGACACTCTCTCACTCACAAAACCAAAAACCAGCAGCCACTGCCTCCCTTTCTCCCTTCCAGCGCGTTCTTGTCTTCAATTTGAGGAAGAAGATGAGCATTATTGGCTCTTTTGTCATTTAGCTCATTTAACTATTCCAAAAATGACCATTTTGTCCTTATGTTCCCAGTTTTGACATTTGGCACTATCTCGGCCGTCCATTTACATCATTTCTCTACTCATTCCACTTATGGAACATGAGTATGTGTTATATGTGACTTTCGTTACATCGAAAATCGTTTTACAGCACCCGAACCGCGATGCCTCGAAAAACGTGTAAATTTTGACTATCTCGGAATTCGACGAAATTCGACATGCTAGCTAGATCTTGCGAGACGATTCCAATGGTGCAATCTGTTTTGTCATTCGAGATCTAGAGAATAAATTTCGGATTTTTAACCGAAATTACAATTTTGTAACCGAAATTACGATTTTACCCTTTTTCCAGAAATTGGAATTTCTCGGGTCTTACAGATTACATGGCCACAGACATGGCCAATGTTAGGAGATTTGAGAATGGACTGAAGTTGTCCATTCGAGCCAGGATTGTAGGACTTCACCTACAGGATATGAACTTCATGGTTGGGACAGCCCTGACCATAGAGAGAGAGATAGAGGACGCTCGGAGCACTCGAGATGCAAGTGTTAGTAGCAAGAGGAAGGAGAGTCAGTCTTCTTCTAGTTCAGGAAAGAAGCAGAGGGCTTCTAGTTCACGGGGTTCGAGTCGACCATCGGGTCGGGGCGGATGAAGGTGCGGTCGGTGGGGCGGATGGTGTGCTACCATTGCCCGGCCGGCCCGGACACGCCGGGAGGATTGCCCCCCGGAGACGGGGATCCCGGGGTTTGGGACAAGCCGCGGTCGATCGGTGGTAGAACCCGCGAGAGGATCTGGTGCATTCCTCCACGGCCGCGGTGCGAGGCCCGAGGAGGAGCCCGATCTCGGTTCCAATGAGCGGGCTGAGAGGCGGAAGTATGGGTAGAGCGGAGGATGAGGCCACGAGGACGGGGACATACGGGAGTTCGGGGCGTGTCGCCATCACCTGCGGTGATCGACATATCAGCCAGTTATATAGGATACGTTTTTGCTATCTCGCCTATGGGCAAGAGTGTTATTTGATTCTAGTGCTTCGCATTCCTTAATTGCTGCATCAGTTGTGATAGAGTTGGGCTTAGAGGTTGAGACCTTAGAGGAGCCTTTGTTGTGAGTTCTGTCACGCCCCCGATCCGGTTCGACCCGATTGAGGCGGATCCAGGCAGAGTCGGGACCTTGGACTATCTATACTATCTATATCTTGTCTATATCCTATCTTTGTCTTGTGACTCTCATTGACACCATTCTTTCGAAATTTGTACTTGTACACCGTAGTATACAAATAATTTACAGCAACTAACAAAAATCATTTACATATACAAAAGAAACTACCACAGTGGTGTCTATCACAATCTATACACATATACAAAGTCCCTTTACTTGTACTATTACAATTTCTTATTACAAAGCAGAGATTACCGCGTGACGATGAGCACTATCTACGAGTCGGCCTTCTTTGCGATGTGGAATGTCACTTTCCTCTATCCTTGTCTTGTGTACGTACCTACGGATTGAACACAGTGCTAAGCTTTACGCTTAGTGGGAACATAACTGGACAACCACCAATGTGTCACAAGCTTATACATATGCATTTTATATATCTCTGAAACATATTTCTATAAACTTAAATTCCTTATCATCTTATATTCTATTGCATGTCAAACTTTTCTATTACATGTTCTATATCTTTGGCATATCCTTTACTTATACTTTTTCTGTATTTCTATTTCGAGTACATATTCCTATATTTATCATGTCTCTAGTCTATGTCTTTTTCATCTTTCGGTTCTATGTCTTTTATTGCATTCATTGTACTATTACGTATATCATATCATTCCTTATCTATCACAAATACTTTGTATTTCTTGTCACTTGCTTATATCACGTATACTTGATCTATTTCATCTTATTTCTTGTATCATGTTTCTTTGCAAGTTTCTATCTTTCATGTCGTATACTTTCATATAACCTATCTTATACTATCACAATACGTTTATCTACATTCTTATACTTTTCATATCACAGTTCTTTCATATGTCTTTCACGCATCTCTAGTCTTTTCATGTTGTAAGTCATGTCTACATTCTATGTAACGGCATATCAGTATTATATCTATACTTTTAAGTATGTTTTCATATATTTTCATATGATATTCATATATTATGCTTTTTCCGTCTTTCATATACTATACTTTCTTTCATATGATTTTCATATCTTTGTGCTTTCATATGCTTTTCTCTTTTTTATACAACTGTCACAGTTCATATACTTTTCCTTATCTTGTCATCTTGTACATTACCTCTTGTTCTTCTGTTGTCTATACTTTGTCGTATAAGCGGTGCTATGCTTCACATATCATGTCATTTCCTTTTGGTTTCATGTACCATGAAATACCTTAGAAGCCCAGGATCTGGAAGCTATGTGTACCCAGTCTTATCCTTTGTCTGACGGTGATCTCTGTAATTAATGCAGGAAGGTATCGATCAGCTGTGCGGTGACCTGCCATATGCTATCAGGTACCCGAAGGTACTATCCTTTATCACGGCGGTGATCTGCGTCTGTTAATGGTGACCCTTGCGGAATTTTTTGATCAAAGCGGGATCTATGTCATCGACCAAGCGAGGACCTGATATCTGTCTGAATATCTTAGCGACAAGCGTATCTTCCACATGGGCATGCCTATCTATCCCTCTATAGTCTAATGATGATCAACTTTATTACATTTTCTGTACATATCTCATAAGCATGAATAACTATTGTTATCATATTTGCTTATGCATATATACTATCGTTACTTTAATCTGTATTTGTTCTCATATCTGTAGCTTCATATTACTGTTCTCATATTTCTCTATAATACATATATTCATATCTTTTGCTATCATTTAGTCTTGTCTATCATATATCATGATGCATCTGCCTCACTCTTGTATTTATATATTCATATATAGCTTTCTATATTCATATCTCTTTATATCATTTATACATCATATCCTTTATGCGTTTCTACCAGGATTTAGCTATTCATGTACTTTCTATATTTCTATCATGTATACTTTTACTTATTCATATATTCATATCATATACCCTTATATTCATATACTTTCCTATACCTGCTTCTACTGTCAGATGCCTTTATATTATATTTCATGTACTTTTCCATATTACTTACTCTGTCATGTCTTGACTATGTCTATCATTCTTGTACAAGTACTTATTCGTATGCTTTGTCATCTTTTGCTTATCTCTATCGTTCTTATCATTTATACCTTTCTATCATGTGTTCCTAGCATGTTCCATCTTATTCATTTCGGTATAACTATCATATATTCCTATCATTTCGTATTACTGTCATGTCTTTATCTATTCATATGCACTTTCTATATTTCTATCATGTTCCATCTATTCGTTTATGCATGACAATCATATGTTCACATCGTATACTCTTATATTCATATGTACTTTTATCATTCGAATGCTTGTAAATTTATCTATCTTATGACATGTTCTATCATATCTTATCATATTTTATGATATACCTATCATATCTTATGACATATTCCTATACCTTTCTATACTTGTACATTATGCAACCTATGTAATTCACTTATTCCTCTGAATCTATGCTATTTAGAAATTAGAATCAATCCAATCGGATCATCGAAACTAAAGTTATGGCATTTTCATGCCAACTAGTCATTCTGGAATTTTCTAGTAGCAGTTTAATATTACTCATTTCCAGGTTTCTTAACTTCATATTTTGACACTATGTCCTTATACTCATTTTAAAGCTTCACGGTGCTAAGGGTTCTATTCAACTGGAATCACCCAATTGAAGCAGAACTCAGGATACGTCCGAAACAACCGGACTTCTCTATGTTCAACACTGACAGGAACTCAGAAGTTTACTTTGTGGTCCCACTTTGAGGTGGATTTTGGGCCACTTAGAGTCATAATTTTGACGATGTCTGACATATATGGATGGTTTTTCCTTGAAGTCTATTTTAATTGGCCACTTGAATCCACTCAAATCGGATAAGAAATGAAGCAAGTTATGGCAGCGAATCTGGCTGGTGGCTGGAAGCAATGACGGCAGGTGTCTGGGGTACACCCCTAAAGTGTACCGGTACACATGACCCAGGAATGCCCAGAATGTGTGTTTTCTCCTTTTTTTTCATGCCCTTTCATCCATGGATCACTCCTATACTTCCTACACACATCAAAATCATTCCATATTGCTCTTATAACCTCTTTTCTACTCATTTTATATTTGATACTTATCTTATTTCCAAAAACATATCATGAAATCCTTCGAAACAATTTTAATATGGGTCATATCCCATACATGATCCAAACATAGAGAGTTGCTAGGGTTTGTTCTAAACCTAACTTCATTACACACAATTTAACCATGAATTCAACCTAACAAGGAATTCCTTACTTATCTTATTCCTTGTGGGTTTTACCAACCTTAATTTCAAAAAATCTAAGGTTAAGATGCAATTCGATAAAACCACAGATTTTGAGACAAACCTTTAATCATATAAAGCCTTACAATTCCATGTATGATCCATACACGTCAAAGTTCCATACCTTAGCTTTGATCTTGGCTTCTCTTCGCTTTTCTCTTGCCTTCCTCTTCCCTCTTAACTCTCCTTTTTGGCCTTCACGTTTTTCTTCTCTCTTTGGAGACAATTTGGTCTTAAATCCGACTTTTAGTTAAGGCCATGTTTGGCCAAAAGTAAAATCCATTTTGACTTTAACTTTTCATTTTGCATCTTGGTCCCCCGTTTCTTTCCTATTTGCACAAAACTTATTCCTAAATTCCTAGTTTAGTATATATCTTTTGGCTTTATTTCTTTAGGGTCCTCAAATGGTAAATTACCACTACCCCTTTCCTCTCATATAAATTTTAAGTTTATCGTTTTAATTCGAAAAATTCCATTTAACTTTAATATACCTAAACAAGTCAAAACTATTAAATTTATATTTGAGGATATTCTGATTGATCCATGTTAGAATACATGTAGTGTGAATGTAATTTGTGTATATATGCATAATTGATATATTGTATAAAAATGATTGAAATGGCATAATGCATTTCATATGCCTTTGGGTAACCTAAAATTTAGGTGTGAGTGCATGACATGGTGCAGCGAACATGGTTTTGAGAATTTCCTGAGATGATTTTTAGGAGAATTGGGTTGGGAGATGGGCGACCAGGATCATTTCGGATGAGAATATGATTGTTTCGAAAGCTCACCAACCAATTCGCCTCGGAGGGTAGTCCCATATTTTTACCGACACGTTCGGTGGTGTATTTTCAAGAACAACAAGTTTTGTTTTGAAAAAGATATTTTCTCATCGCTGGCCCAAGCGAATGTGAGAGTGCGGTGAGGACTCGGGAACATGGGCAGGGCATTTAGACATTGATAGGATCCACATATTGCTTGGTGTGTGTTTAGGAAGTGGAGCATTGCGTATGCACTTAGGTGGAGAGTAACCCATTTGGTGATTCCACTCTTGGGTGATAGCTCGCCTGTCGGTTTTATTTTAGTGCAGGCGCTCGAGAACGACTCTTCTTGGAGGATTTGAAGCTAGGGTTAGTAGCTTTGATGGTTTTTGGATAATATGTATTAATTGTAAATTTTAATATGTATTTGTATTAAGATAAATATAACTCTTGGTATTGGAATATAGTTGGATATTTATTTTGTGAGTATTGGTTTATGGGCCCCGAAGATGCCATTTTACTCGAATGTGCGTCTGTTGATCACGGGACGTGTAGATTCTGGTTGACGGGTAGTCGGACCCCGGAGTTTTGGGGCGTCACAGCGTAATTATCGAGCCTAGGTTTATAAATACCTGAAATTTAGATGTTAGGTATACGATTTACCTAGGACTTGATGGGAAACGGGTTAGATCATGCATCCATTGTGCATTTTGATGATATTGTGATGTGTGATTGAATTGTGTGATTTGTATGCTTGGTGAGTAGCATAGGAGAAAATGTTGAACTCTAGGGTTAGAAAACATAACCTTAGGGGTTCGGAAAAACAAACTGAGCATGATAGTTCAGAAATTGAATTGTGTTAGTGGTTGGTGATGAGCTTAAAAGTCATCTATTTTTAGTCCATTTTTCTGCTTAATTTTCATATAAAAAGAGACAATTACTTTGCAAAAATATGAAAAACTCACTGTCTGTTATTAGCCGAGGTAGAATGGAAAGAAAGAAGAAAAAACAATAGAAAAATGCAGAAATAAGTGGAATAAGTGCAGTCAATTAGCGGAAGCCGAAATGAAAGAAGCTGGTGAGTCATTGATGCGAGTTTGGGATTCTGATCCAGTCATGAGTCATGACATCGAATCGAAGGAAATCTGATGTAGGTCGCGACATGGATAACAAGTTATAGAAGTCGCGACATGAAACTGCTCAGGAGAAAGACTGTAAAGAAATGAGCTGAGGTCGCGACGTGAGATCGAAGTCGTGACATCAAGAACCATAGTTCAAAGCTACAGAGTCATGAATCGAAGTCGCGACAAGAAACTGATGTCGCGACATCAGGAACGAACAGTTGAGATTTGTAGAGGCATGAAATGATGTCACGACAAGAGATTGATGTCGTGACATCCGAAGACAAGTTAAGCGCGATGATTTAAGTTGATGTCGCGGCGTGGGATCGAGGTCGCGACATCGGGGAAACAACGATTAAGCGAGAGAACTAAGGTACGATCTCGCGACATGGGGTGGTAGCGACGAGACTGCTTCGATTGAAGGTTGAAGCTTTATAAGTGAGTCGCAACAAAGATCTCGATGTCATTGACCATCCGAGGAGCGAGCCAGGATCAAGTCGCGAGCGTAAGAGATCGCGATGAATCGTGATGTCGCGACTAGCATGAGCGATCGGGTTGAAGGCTGCCGGATGACTTGAGTTGAAGTCGCGACGAGACATCGGCGTCGCGACATCGGAGAACAATTGAAACTGCCAAAGCGTGAGAAGATGTCGCGACAAGATATTGATGTCGACATCAAAATGACTTTCAGAAACACGCGGTAAGTTGATGTCGCGGCGTGAGATGATGTGGCGACATCGATGATGTCGCGACAAAGGCGGAAGTCGCGACTTGAGCGATGACTTAGGCACGGATATAAATCCCACGGCGAGGGCTACGTTGGGATTAGGAGGGCCAAATTGAGAACCACTATAAATATCACGACTATCGGCTCATTAAAAGCGGCTTAGCGACCCTGAGCGAAAGTACGGATTAAATGAAACTCATTTTTTTCTTTTCCTTTCTTTTTCTTTTCTTTTTCTTATTTTTTTTATTTCCGTCATTTTAGAGCAGATTCTGTTCTACGTATTTTTTATTTTCATTGTATTTTGGATGTCGGATGTTATCTCGTTTGGTACGAAGGCTGGGAATGCGGGAATTCAATTTCTTTTCAAATTACTACACGGAATGTTTGAAGTTCGGACAAATTCTGGAATTCGATTGTTTCGATTTCAAATTGCGATTATTCTTATATGATCAGAGGAATGTTGTTGTATCGATGTAATTCGATATTGAGGAATCCGACTTCCATTAAGTGAGCGTTATAGTCGAAATTTATCTTTCTGTGTCGTTCTGACTGACTTGTTAATTTCGGGTTAATGAATTTACTTCTGGTTTTGGGTTTATTGTCTTGGGATCTGAATATCAGTTTCTTATACTTGTTAAGATTTGCGTCATTGCTCTTATTTCAAGGAGGTCTCACAGTGACACGGGGAAGACATTCACGAGTAATGTACATTTCTTTGAAGGTATCTTAACCTGTATTAAGGGATCTTTTGAGCTTTGTAAGTTGATTAGATAAATCTCTTCTCACTTGAAATCAAGAAAGAGTTGAATGAGTTATCTATTTAAACAAGCAAAGAAGTTCACCTCGGTCGGATAGTGAGGCCAATCCGAGTGCTTTTAGAAAGTCTGTGAATCAGAGGTTAGTCTATTACTATTCTAATTTAGAGGAGGAGCAATCTGGAAGTTGTATATCCCTTGACCGATAACTTGGGAGCTAAGGTTTACAGTCCATAAAACGGGTATGAGTATTCACGAATACGGATTAAAGGAAGTCACATTTTAAAAGTAGTTATCTAATTCCCTGTATTGAGAATCGGGTCAGAAATTAGATAATGAAGTAATGGAGTGTGTGAGATCGGTGCACTACAACGCCTTGGACAGATTTTGAAACTTGAGATAATCGAAATTTTATCGAAATTAACTACGAGGAATCGATGATTCACTATAGCTATTTCTATTGATGTGTCTTGAGGATAACTATTGATATTCATTTCTTTTATTAGAAATTAACTATTCTTTATTCTTTATCTTCGAGTTTGTTGGATAGTTCGGTTATTTTCCTTTTGTTCGTTTAATTTTCGGCTGTAATCTGGATCCTACTATCATTTTGTGGTCGAATAGTATGGAAATTGAGTAGTCAGGGTAGTTGATTTAAAATTCTTGAGATCTCTGTGGGATCGATATCTGGACTTAAATCCATTTTATTACTTGTCGACCTGTGCACTTGCAGAATATCAGACCAAAACCAAACTTTGAAAATGATTTACTCTAAGAGATTGGTGGTTTATATAGTATAATATCAACAAGTTTTTGGCGCCGTTTCCGGGGATTAGACAATAGTCCTTTGGTAGTAGTGTCATAAATTTGTATATGTGTTTTGGTTCGATCAACAAGTTTTTGGCGCTGTTGCCGGGGATTAGACAATAGTCCTTTGGTAATAGTGTCATAAATTTGTATATGTGTTTTGGTTCGATCAACAAGTTTTTGGCGCCATTGCCGGGGATCGAAAGAATTTAGTAATCAATATTCAGATGAAAGAAAGAAATACTAATTTGGACATTTTTAAAAGAAAAAGAACAAAAATAGCGTTTCAAGCAAAGCTGAATTCAGCCACCGACCTTTAACAACCCATATTGAAAATGTTTGTCGACAGGCTAATCCCATTGATCCGAGTACTTTATTTCGTGAAGACAGCTCATACACCATGACGTATAAAGGATTGCATTTGCGTAAACAACCAGAATGTAAAGAAAAGACCTCAAGGAGCATGACACTATGGAGAATTTATGGAATTCATTCATCCACAATAAATATTTAGCAATGCATCGCATGAAGAATCAATGCTAATGCATTTTGAACTCGAACTGCCAAGATCGATAACTACGGTCCAACAAAGACGGGCTTACTCACATCCCATCGAAGATCCAAACGAGCACCTGGAAGATTCCTCAGATGGCTAATACTCGTTAAGTCGGGAATGGTGTGGAGTCAGTATTATTCACCAAGTAGCTATTCCCATTCTCTTTACGAGATATGGCTGCAACATGGTTTAACTCCCTACCATATGAATCTGTTAACACATGGAAGGAGCTAATGAGAGCTTATTTCAGCAAATTCTTTACTCCATCCCTTCCTATTGGACAAAGAAGGGAAATTACTATTTCCAAACATGGGGAAAGTGAGAAATAAGTATACGTATAGGGAAAGATCTCACAATACAACATTAGCCTATCGAAATTTTAGGAGAAATGGCGTAGCCGAAGAGAGCAAAGGAATGTGATGGACAAATTGTCGCCCATAGAGGCCAAACTCGATGCATTGATACATTGTTAAATGAAAGGAAGTCCAACTAAAGCTAAAACAGAAGCAGAGTCATGGAAAGAATGAAGATCACATGTAAAAGAAGAATTCAAAATCACATTCGTGATACCATGATATAACATGACTGGAATAAAAAAGGGGAGTCTCTCTCATTCTTTTTCTATCTTTATTTGGTAATCGAGTTGAAATAATTGTTAGGATTTTATATTTTGAAGCAGCATGATTGTAAGTTTGGGAATTTATTTTTATCTCGTATTAAATGCTTAACTATTGAATATGAGAAATAATAGAAATTGTCAATTTCTCGTGATGATAAAAAAAATAAATTGAGCCGTGGTTGATTCGGTGACATCAACAAAACCTGTGATATCACTGTAAGTTGGATTGTTTATTATTTGAGACATAACACCTAAGTTCGAGAATTGACCAAGGATGTGAGAGAGAACGAAGAATAATAGCTGAAAAGAAAGCCAAATTGATGAAATTTAGTCATGAACCTAAATAAAGAACATTCTCTGTCATAACTTAGAAACCCGATAACGTAACTTCCAGTAATTAATGTCTAGACTTTATTGCCCAATAGATAATGAAGTAACTTCAAAAGGCAATGTCAAAACATTAAACTCAGTGTCTAATTTCATTCAAGGTCCAACGAACTAAAAATCACCCAAAATTTTATGCGAGAATAAATAGCAATAAATACAGAAACAGAAATCCATCTTTTGATTTAATCGATCTGTGGAATATTCTCAGTTTCAAAGAGCATAATCAGAGGAAAACTAAGGCATTCAAGAAAACGCCCAAATTTCCAGAAAAGCCGAAACTGGATTGAAAATACAAAAAGTGGACATAATCGATGAATCTCATTTAATCTTCCCATAGAAATTGAAGGAAATCATAATTGACTTTGTTCTTTCCAAGAGACACACCTCACTATAAAAGGGATGGAAGAACAAGGAATTAGAAACAAGCAGAAAGAATGAAGGGAAGGGAAAATGAGAGTGAAAGAAGGCCCGAGGGTAAACACTGCTTTATGGAATGAGGGAGTCTAAACAAACCAATTCCACTAAGTGTTCCATAAAACGTTGTTTCACCCAGAAAGCTGTTGATGGGAAGGGAATATGGATTAGTTAGAATCCATCAACCAAGAAGCTCCAAAGAAAAGCGTGTGGTTGTACCCCAATCTTGTCGCGACAACCTGTTAGTACGAATCGCTTCATTCGAGCTCACAAGGTCCGAGAACCAAATTTTGCGTGGGATGCAAACTTCCGGAGAAAAGATAGATTTAGAGCAGATGAACTTAGTGAAAAATGTTTGTAATTGAAACAAGCTGACAATATTGAAATCATTTGGCCATTTGAATAAAATTCATGATTTACAAATTAGTTGATCATGATGTGTGGATTGTGTTTCTGTACTAGTTTATTTTCTATTAGAATCAAAATATCATTTCTGTTCTGTTCAATTTATCTGAAGAGAATGGAGAACATGAATAATGAAACTGGAACTAAGAGTATATACTGTTTTGTTCAAGTTCAGTTTGGGTTGAAAAAAATTGAGAAATTGGTTAATGCTGATATAACAAAGTACTGCAACTAATGTAATTAGACAAAGGAATAAACACAAGTCTTGAAGGAAATAATACACTTTGGCCAACAAAGACCTTTGAAAACTTTGACTGGAATTAGGAAAATTTTCCGGGAATTAGAATTTGTAACTACGCCCTAGAACTTGTTTGAATATTGATCGAGGCGAACTTAGTTGAAAACAACCGACAAAAAATGATATTGTGCCATTATTGAACGCTTGAGCTTTTCCAGCCACCACTATGTATATGTTCAGATACACCTTAGTCCCGCACTTGAGTCAAGATATTCCATGTCTTCAAAATAAGCCAATGAAAAGCCCAAGGTTTGTCCTTATCACTAAACTTCCAAAGAAAGAACCCATGATGACCCAAGAACTCAAAAATGAAAGGAAAGAGATGAAGTTTGGGAGTTTGATTAGGGAAAGGCAAAAGAGATGTACAGAGAAGGTGAAGGAAGAGAGATCTTGTCTTGTGGCCTAACTCTCTTGAACAATTAAGTTCTTAGGGGTGTTTCAACACCTAGTACCCTAATACCATCTGGTATGGGAGCTACTAACCCAAAGTTCGTTAAGAGTGTTAGAAAGCCTAAAAAGACAAAAACATAGCATAATTCCTAAAGGGCGATTAGAAGGAAAAATTCCCCAAAATCGAATTACGGAAGAGAATTGGGAACATATGCCTTTGAAAAGAAGAAATTATAGAATCCCAAGTAAACATAAAGTTTGGGGAGTTTTTTTTTTTTTTTTTGTGGAGGAAAGAAAGGGCCGAGGAGAAAAGAAAAGAGTTTGGGTAATCTCAATCTAAAAATTCCATTCATCATACCCTTTTTACCCAAGCCTAACATTACAAGCCAAAAGACCTGATTGATTTTGAAGGTTGGAATCACCTACATTAGTGGAGATCAATATGAAAAACAAGCATATGGGACCTGAATAAACAGTTTAAGAAAACTCTCAGAAGATTTACTAAATCTAATACGAAGTTGAGAAGGATTGCTGACCTGCACACACACACAGAATAAGACTTGATAAATAAACTGTTTAAATACATTAGTTTATCAAGAAATTTTGTAATAAAAGTATACCATGCTTTATTCTTTCATCCGAAAACTGAAACTTAAATTAATAAAGTGATATCTTTTAGTTCTAGATTAGAAAGGTAGATGATAAAGGATGAAAAACAAAAAACAGTAAAAATGTCCTTCTTGTTTGAGGACAAACAATTCTTTTCTTTTTCTTTGCTTGAGGACAAGCAAAACTTTAAGTTTGGGGGAGTTTGATGAGCTTAAAAGTCATCTATTTTTAGTCCATTTTTCTGCTTAATTTTCATATAAAAGAGACAATTACTTTGCATAAATATGAAGAAACTCACCCATCCGCAAGAAGGTGTAGAATGGAAGAAAGAAGAAAAAGCGCGAAAAATGCGTAAATAAGTGGAATAAAAGTGCGCTAATCGCGCAGCGGTAAATGAAAAGAACTGGCCGAAGTCATTGATGCAGTTTCGGGGTTTACACAATTAGGTCATGAGGTCGCGAACATCAGGAAATCGGGCGAAAGCCGATAGGTCGCGACATGGATAACAGTTAAGGGTCGCTGGCATGAAACCGCCAGAGAAAGATCAGAAAGAAATGAGCCGAAAGTCGCGACGTGAGATCGAAGTCGTGACATCAAGAACCATAGTTCAAAGCTACAGAGTCATGAATCGAAGTCGCGACAAGAAACTGATGTCGCGACATCAGGAACGAACAATTGAGATTTGTAGAGGCATGAAATGATGTCACGACAAGAGATTGATGTCGCTGTATTATCCGCGACAAGTTAAAACTCCGCAAATGATTTAAGCCGATGTCGCGACGCGGATCGAGGTCAGCGACATCGTAAGCAACCGCTTGAAAGCCCCGTAGAATTAGCGTCGATGTCGCGACATGAGATCGGGTCGCCGACACGTGACCTCGCTTCGCTTGAAGGTTGTAGCTTTATAAAGTGAGGTCGCAACAAGATATCGATGTCGTGACATCAGGAACGACTAGATCAAAGATGCAGAGCCATAAAGAGATGTCGCGACAAGATATTGATGTCGCGACAACATGAGCGATCAGTTGAAGACTGCAGATGACTTGAGTTGAAGTCGCGACAAGACATCGACGTCGCGACATCAGGAGAGAACAATTGAAACCTGCCAAAACGTGAGAAGATGTCGCGACAAGATATTGATGTCGCGACATCAAGAATGACCAACTCAAGCTTACATAGAGGTTATCGCGATGCGAGATCGATGTCGCGACATCGATGATGTTACGATAAGGAAATCAAGTCGCTGACTAACAAAGGATTCGGGCCTGATATCTAAAATCCACAAGATGCTACGCCGCCGGATTAGGCCCAATCGAGAACCCTATAAATACGCAAATTATCCAAATTTCATTAAAGCAAATTACGCCACGCACTTAGAGGTCCGATAAATAAAGCTCATTTTTCTTTATTTTCTTTTCTTTCTTTTTCTATTTTTTTATTTCCGTCGTTTAAGCGATTATGTTCTCGTATTTTTTTCATTGTATTTTCTCGATCCGATGTTATCGTTGAGCTGAAGTCGAATGCACTAATTTCTTTTCAAATTACTACCTGAATGTTTGAAGTTCGTGACAAAATTCGAATTCGATTGTTTCATTTCAAATTGCGCTATTCTTATGATCGCAGGGAATGTTGTATCGCGGTAATTCAAGAATCGAGGAATCCAAAATGCCTATTAAGTGCTATAGTCGAATTTATCTTTCCGTATCGCATGTTAGCCTTGTTAATTTCGCTAATGAATTTACTTCGGTTTTGGGTTTATTGTCTGGGATCCAATATCGCCTTATACCCGTTAAGATTCAAGGCCATCAGCTTTATTTCAAGGAGGTCCTCGAGTGACATGTGTGAACATTCCCGAGAGTAATGTACATTTCTTTGAAGGTATACTTAACCCGCTATTAGGGATCTTTTGAGCTTTGTAAGTTCAATTAGATAAATCCTTCACTTGAAATCAAGGCTAAGAAAGAGCTGGAATGAGTTATCTATTTAAACAAGCAAAGAGTTCACCTCAATTCGGATAGTGAGGCCAATCTCGTGTTAGCTGAGATCTAATCAAGGAAAGGTTGATCTATTCTAATTTAGAGGAGGAGCAATCTGGAAGTTGTATATCCTTGCTTGACCGATAACTCGAGCTAAGGTTTACAACCCATAAAAATGGGTATGAAGTATTGCAAAAGAAAAATACCCGTGATTAAGGAAGTCCTCTTTTAAAGTAGTTATCTAATTCCTGTGATTCGAGAGAATCAGGTCGTAAATTAGATAATGAAATGTGGAGTGGAGATCCAATTCGCACTACAACGCCCTTGACATTTTGAAACTTGAGATAATCGAAGAAATTTTATCGAATTAACTGGCAGAATCCATAGTTCACTATAACTATTTCTATTGATGTGTCTTCTCGAGGATAACTATTCAAGATTCATTTTCTTTTATTAGAAATTAACTAATTTTTTATTCTTTATCTTCCAGCTTTGTCGGATAGTTCTAAGTTATTTTCCTTGTTCGCTTAATTTTCCAAAGACCTAACGCCGGATCCTACTATCATTTTGTGGTCCAAATAGTATGGAAATTGAGAAGGTCAGGTAGTTGATTTAAAATTCGAGATCTCTGGGTGTGGGATCGACATTCGACTTAAATCCATTTTATTACTTGTCGACCCGTGCACTTGCGTAATACTCTGCACCAATAAAACCAAACTTTGAAAATGATTTACTCTAAGAGATTGGTGGTTTATATAGTATAATATCAACAAGTTTTTGGCGCCGTTGCCGAGGATTAGACAGTCCTTCGCAAGAGGTCATAAATTCAGATATGTGTTTTGGTTCGATCAACAAGTTTTTGGCGCCGTTGCCGGGGATTAGACAATAGTCCTTTGGTAATAGTGTCATAAATTTGTATATGTGTTTTGGTTCGATCAACAGTTGGAAATTAGCACCATTGAGAAAAAGGGATGAACGGGTTAGTTCATGATAACTAAATCAATTAGTGGTTGGCATATGCACCACTAGTTAGACTGAGGTAGAATTTAGGCTTAGAGGTTAAGGCCTCTGGGAAAAGCCATTGTATGGGAAAATTCTCCCCTAAGATCTAGAGTGAGAGTCAACGATATGGCAGATATATTCGGGTTTGATGTAATTCATGACATGGATGAGTTGACAACCCATCGTTGTCGTGCTGATTGTGACCTGGCTGGTTATCATACCGGCTACCCGCCTTCGAGTTGTAGAAGGTAGCATATGCATGTGAGTGATGCGATGGGGGGGAAGGAGGGAATAAAACCCAGAGGATTCAATTTTTCGAAAACGGGTAAACGGTAATTTCGTTGAAAACTGAAATTTCTTAAACTCGATGATGAAACGGATCGCGTCAAGTAAATTTGTCTCGCGAATTTAGTGACCCGTAGTGTTTCGGCCACCTCGAGACAATCGTAATATTTTACGAATTTCGGGTAATAAACTGTCAATGATTTTCAGGATGATTTTTACTAAAATTCAAGTCGAAAATGGCTTGAGTTAAAGTTCATTTAAAATAATTGAACTGAAAAGAAATAAAATTTTTCGGGAGAGAAATGGACCCGAATAAGGCAATATAAGTTATGTATTCAAAATAATAATAATAATAATATTATAATAATAATAAAATGAAAAATCAATCGAAAGGGAGAGGGCGTTGGGAGTGAAGAGGACGGGAGAGAGAATTTTTTTTTATTTTTTCTTCTCTTCGCTTTTTTTCTCGTGATTTATGAAAATCTGACGCAGGTTCGCCGAGATTGAAGGCAAAGTTGATCACGTGATGAGAGCCACGATGACACTCAAAAAAGCTGGAGTTTCGACAAACTCCGTGAGGTAGGGGTTTTATCCTACTTGAAGTTACACTTTATTTAAGTGTTTTGTAATGTTTCGGTTGGTTTGAGGCCTTGAACGGCCGTTTGATCGGTCCGAAAACTTGGGACCGAATTGTTGGAATTTTTGGAGAATTTTTGGAACCCATTTGGACAGTCCGTGACTGTGTATGGGCTGTTTGTTTCATAATTTATTGAAATATTTTTGAAATGAATGGCTTGAGTTGTGTGGAATTAATAGGTTAATGCATAAGTTTGATGTGTTAACATGATGTCACAATTATATGGAACAGTACCAGTGTATAGGCCTTTGGGAGGGATGGTAGACGTAAATCGCTCAAATGAGCTAATTTTGGGTGATGTTTGATGAATATTGAATAGCTCAAGTGAGCTAGTTTGGGTGATGGTTGATCCATGCTAAATTATATGCTGATCAGAATTTGTGTATATTTTAAAATGTATTCTTAAAAAATAGTGTTAAAATTTAGTAATTAAAAATAAAATGAAAATATCAGAATTCTTCTTATTTCCTTAAATTGAGTTGGTGTTTTTAAAATATGAGTTTACTCATATCAAAATTGTTCTTTTTCTATCTAAAATTTAAACAATAAATAAAAATATTTGGATGATTCTCTTTACTATTTTGTTAGGGGTTACCTTTTAAAATGTATTCTTAAAAAAATAGTGTTAAAATTTAGTAATTAAAAATAAAATAAAATATCGTAATTCTTCTTATTTCCTTAAATTGAGTTGGTCTTTTAAAATATTAGTTTACTCTTATATAAAATGGTTTTTCTATTTAAAATTTAAACAAGAAATAAAATATTCGACAGATTCTCTTTACTATTTTGTTAGGATTACCTTTTAAAATGTATTCTTAAAAAAATAGTGTTAAAATTTAGTAATTAAAAATATAAAAATGAAAATATCGTAATTCTTCTTATTTCCTTAAATTGAGTTGGTCTTCTTAAAATATGAGTTTACTTTATATCAAAATTGTTTTTCTACGAAATTTAAACAGGAAATAAAATATTCGACAGTTCTCTTTACTATTTTGTTAGGTTACCTTTTAAAATGTATTCTTAAAAAAATAGTGTTAAAATTTAGTAATTAAAAAAAAATAAAAAATGTAAATATCAGAATTTTTATTTCCTTAAATTGAGTTGGTCTTTTTAAAATATGAGTTTACTCTTATATCAAAATTGTTTTTTCTATTTAAAATTTAAACAATAAATAAAATATTCGACAGATTCTCTTTACTATTTTGTTAAGGTTACCTTTTAAAATGTATTCTTAAAAAAATAGTGTTAAAATTTAGTAATTAAAAAAATAAAAATGAAAATATCGTAATTCTTCTTATTTCCTTAAATTGAGTTGGTCTTTTTAAAATATGAGTTTACTTATATGAAAAATTGTTTTTCTATTTAAAATTTAGAAGTAAATGGTAACATAATTTGTCAATAAAACCTAACTCAAATGGCGGTTAAATAGTCTAAATTATGAGAATAGAAGGGGTTCAGGATTATTATAGTTCTCAGCTGAGAATAAATTTATGAGGAATATATTACTATGATGTAAAAGCAGAATGAATAAATATAAAAAAATAAAATAAAAAAGTACTAACATAATTTAAAATTTTATTTATATTATAGTATTTAAGAATATAATTGAGTTACGTTAACGTTTTGGTCTTGACACTTAAGTGTGTGTATTTATTATTTAAATGCCAATAATAGCGCTAAAGATATAATAAGTCTATTTGAGAAAGAAAATATCAGCCGCAATAATGATGTTATTTATTAATGTGCGTAAAAATCTTTTACCATTTATTGCTTCCAATAAAACCCAAACGAATTATTATATTTATGGGAGGAAAGCAGTCACTAGAGGGAGGGATGAAGAATATGAAAGAAACGAATGGGAAGAGGAGGCAAAAGAACCTTAAAAGTTGAATGCAAAAGATTGAAAGTGGGAAAGACGTGACTTGAGAGATCAAACAAACCACCTGCATCACGTACCCATATTAAAAGATCGTGCCATATCTCGACTCACTCTTCTTCCTCGCAGATTCACAAAATGTGGCAAGTTCTTCTTAGCAATACGTCGCGCAGAAACGGATCCGTGCTAAAAACCTTCTTCAACAAAAATCGCGATCCCACGTACTCTTCACCTCCACCGCCACGTGCGTAATCAAAACACATGATAAATGCGATCAGAATCGCCATCAACCATTTTCTTCTCGTTCTGTCTCTAATGGTGTTAGTCAATCAAATCAGAGTGGAGATGTTGGGGGAGCCGAAGAGATTTTTAGGTTTTCCAGTTCTGGTGTTTCCAAAAAACCGCGGAACAAACCTCGTGGATTCAAGAAGAAGGTTAAAGCTGAGAGATTCTCTCGTTGTTTCAAGAAGTAAAGAGATCACAAAGTTGCTTTTGTAAAGTCATCTATCGGTTAGTTTCTTTGATTCCTTTACGTCGCTTTCTCTGCTCGACATTTTCCACAAAGTGCGTGAAATCAAACTAAAACGTCGGATTAATCATCTATCACATTTGGTTGTAAAGCTTGAAACAATCTTTTGGTTTTGTTTTTGTTTTTGTCTTCTGGGGGGTTCTTGAAACAATTCCTATTTTGATACAAAATCGACTTTATATTCTTGCCAGATGTTTATTGATCTCCAAGTAGATGCATCTAGCTACTTGAATTATTTAACTGCTGTCCTCAAAATTGAATTTAGTATTTTTAAGTGTTCTATCTGTACCCTTTATTTAATATTCTGAAAGTTAATTTTCTCGCTGATTTTAGGAAATGGCTTTGATTAATTAGACAATAAATTAGTTGCCGACATATCTTCTATGTTTTCTTGTGCTTTGCTTTTGATCATCATTCCCTATTAGGTGTGTCAATTAGGGTCACCAACATCGCTTCTAAGCTCAGGACCCACACCCACATATCATGGAATGCTCTTAAATATAAAACAGAAAGCAAAATTGGGATTTTTAAGACAATGTTAAGACTTCGATTAAAAAAAAGAGAGACAATGTTAAGACAATGTCCCGCTGTTTCAAAAAGTTTGAGGGAAAGGGAAAGAGTAGAACCTGAAAGAAAAAGTGAAGGAAAATAACAACCAGGATTTTAGATAGATAAATGACTTTTATATACAATTTTAAACTAATTTAATTGATTTTATATCTTTTATATACAAATTAAATAATTTAGAAATGTATACATTGTTTACTATTTATAATTAACCATTTTTAAATATATTTTTCACAGTAAAAGCAAAAATAAAAAAAATTGACAAGTGATTGTTCCTACAAAGAGTAACAACATTTTAGTGATTTACAAGTAAAAATGAATTATTAACTTTTATAAAAGAATGCGCTTTCTTGTAGGTTTTTATCGGGCCAATTTTTTGAATCAAGAAATAAGAACGAGCACATTTTAGTGATGAGCAAGTAAAAAGGAATTATAACTTTTATAAAAAGACAAGAATGATGTAATGCGAATAACACAAATCGATTCGATGCTACTCCAAAAAATGATTCATGTGGCTAAAATTGAGGTTCTATTGAACTCGAAAATAAAGAGAAGAAAAGAAAAAAGTCGGCCTTGATTTACTGAGAGTGCATATAGATCAAGCCATCAATCGCACCTCGTGCTTGCTCGAATGATGAGAGCCGCACAATGGGGCTTTTGTAAGTTTCTACCGGGCGACTTAGAAAAATGTTAATAACTAATCGGCTTCCAAAATTTTTTTGTTCTCACAGAAAAGATTTTTGTCTATGCTTTCGCTGGTTTGCACCTAACCGGTTTTATCACTAAGATCTTAATAATGTAACTGCGTTTTGATTCTCAGGTTTATGTTTGATTTATTCTATGTATTTAGCTAAACTACAGTTCCAAATTTTCATTCAAACCATGTTATAAGTACATGTCTCAAGTTTTGTTCTCGTCAGTATCGGAATCATGTACATGATGTCACCGAAAGCCGAAATCGAAGCCGAAAGCAAGCATGGATGAGACTGCAAAAGTGGTTCAGAATTAAAGATCGAACTTTCCAAAAGAAAATCATCCCGTAATCCGCAAGTTTCCAAAGGAAGGTATTACTCAGTCCTAAGAAAATTAGAGGCAAAGAGCTACCAACCAGTCGCCATAAGTCAAGTACAGAAATCAAGATCCTAATGATACAAATATTTCTTCTCTCCCTTAATCGAGGATGGTGAGTATGCAAGTAGTGTTTCCACGAAGAGCCACCGCCGCAGGTGCTTGAAATGGATCAACCTGGAAGCAGAGCTTGAGTTCCAACTACAAAACTTGCTTGTTGCGCCGCCTACGCATGCTCCCGGCTATGAAGAAATAAGACCGTGATTGGGGTGAGCCCGAGGTATGCCTTTTCTTATATTCCCATATGCTTAGTTGTTTTAACTAAAAATATAAGGTGCCCATCATGTTGGCGCATTCGCCGCTAACCATTAAGATAGAGTCCATATGGATTATTTCTTCGTGACTAAAGTTTTTTCTTACTGAAGTTTCGACATAAAGTTTCTATCTATAAATGCGCTGTAGATGTCACTTGACAAATCTCTTAAGGTCATTCAGGGACATTGATCCTTCATGGGTCGGGTCATTCTATTCCATGCACTGAGACTTGATAAACTAAATAATGACTCATGAGTAAAGATGCATGTGTCTTTTTTGTTCTAGTCAGTGATTTATAACATCCTTGTCAAGAAACATCAAGTAAATCGTATGAGAAATAGATAATTCCTCTGTATGGCTTTTAGATTATTTTCGTTGTGGAGTTGGCAAGTGAATGTCATATAGTAAGACATTCTCTTAGGGCTCATATATTAATATGTATGATGAATGGTCGAAGCTTGTTCCTCCCTTAAACTATGCTTCTTCCCTAAATACAATGTGTTGTCTTGTATGGACCTCGAAATGTCAGGTACGCCAAGAAGTTTCAGCCAAAGGGTTTCCAAGTGAAATAAAGGTCGTGAGTTCGGATTTTATCGCCTCCATGGTGTTCGCCAAACAACCGATCGAAATCGTGCCATGTGCTCATCAACATCGTGAAAATCAAATTGTGGAGCCGGAGTCTGAACTACACTCGCCGTCCATACCATGAAAAAGAAGCAGTAACTCAGCACAAAGACCGTGTTAAACGCCTCTAACCGGACTTATGTCGACGCCTCGTGCAATATTTCCCTTACTCTAAATAATGCCTTAAGTTACCGGGGTTTCTATTCATTTTTTCCTTTAATTCTTCACTTGCTACAAGTATTGGAACCTTTCGTGATGACGATGAAACGGGCCTAATGTCAATTGACACCACGCTTCTAAGACGCCGACATTGTTTCACGATGATGATGTCAATCACTGGAACAACAAAGCCCCATCAATGGAAATTCCAAGCATTTACATTGGAAACGACTAAAAAGATCGAAGTTCTATCTTTTTTTATCGCCCATGGTGTCTTGCCAAATTAACTGATCTAAATCGCGGCTACGTGTCTAATAACATCGTGAAAATCAAATTGTGGAGTCGAGTTCGAACTACTGCCAAGTCCAAACTACGAAAAGAAGCGTAACCTGTGCAATCGAAGACCTGCGGAGCAAACGCCTAATCGACTTATGTCGACTGCCTCAGTCAATATTTCCTTACTCTAAATAATGCCTTAAGTTACTGGTTTCTATTCATTTTTTTTCCTTTAATTCTTCACTTGCTACAAGTATTGGAACCTTTTGCATGATGATGAAATGGCCTAATGTCAATTGACACCACGGTTTCTAAGACGCTGACATTGTTTCACAGATGATGATGCTGAATCACCAGTGGAACAACAAAGCCCCATCAATGGAAATTCCGCCATTTACATTGAAAACACCAAAAAGATCGTAGAGTTCTGGACTTTATCGCCCATGGTGTCTTGCCAGCTGAACTGGATCGGAAACATCTGGCAAGAATATAAAGTCTATTTTGTATCAAAATAGGAATTTTTTCAAGAACCCCCCAAGAAGACAAAAACAAAAACAAAACCAAAAGATTGTTTCAAGCTTTACAACCAGATGTGATAGATGATTAATTCGATGTTTTAGTTTGATTTCCTGCCCGCATTTTGTGGAAAATCGAACAGAGAGAGAGAACAGCGTAAAAAAGGAATGAAAGAAACTAACCAGTAGATGACTTTACAGAAGCAGCTTTGCTGGTCCTCTTCTTCTTGAAACAACCAGAGAATCTCTCAACTACAACTTCAACCTTCTTTTTGAATCCACGAAGTCTGTTCCGCGGTTTTTTGGAAACACCAGAAATGGGAAACCTAAAACTCTCTTCAGCTCCCCCAACATCTCCACTCTGATTTGATTGACTAACAACATTAGAGACAGAAAGAGAAGAAAATGGTTGATGGCGATTCTGACCGCATTATTTGCTTGTTTTTGCTCTGGTCTGTGGCGGTGGGAGGGGGAAGCTGCTGGAACGCAAGTGGATTTTGTTGAAAAGAGGTTTTGAAGACAGATCCTCGTTTCGCGACAAGAAATTGCTTAAGAGAACTTGCCATTTTTTGTGAATCAGCGAGGGGGAAGCGAGTCGAATATGGCCTGTCTTTAATATGGGTAGTTAGTCTGAGTTGTTTGTTTTCCCGCTTTCAATCTTTTGCATTCAACTTTTAAGTTTCTTTGGCCTCCTCTTCCCGTTCGTTTCTTCCATATTCTTCATCCCTCCCTCTAGTGACAGCTTTCCTCTCATAAATATAATAATTCTCGTTTGGGTTTTATTGGAAGCAATAAATGGTAAAAGATTTTTCGCACATTAATAAATAACATTATTATTGCAAGCAATATTTTCTTTCTCAAAATAATTTATTATATGCTGCTGCTATTCGCTGGCCTTTAAATAATAAATATACACACTTAAGAGTCAAGACCAAAACGTTAACGTAACTCAATTATGTTCTTAACATCGTAATATAAATAAAATTTTAAATTATGTTAGTACTTTTTTATTTTATTTTTTTACATTTATTCATTCTGCTTTTACATCATAGTAATATATTCCTCATAAATTTATTCTCATCGAAACTATAATCCTGAACCCCTTCTATTTTCATGTCCGACTGAACCTTTAACCATTTGAGTTAGGTTTTATTGACAAATTATGTTACCATTTTACTTCTAAATTTTAAATAGAAAAATAATTTTGATATAAGAGTAACTCATATTTTACAAAGATCAACCCAATTTAAGGAAATAAGAAGAATTACGATATTTTCATTTTTATTTTTTTAATTACTAAATTTTAACCCTATTTTTGTAAGAATACATTTTAAAAGATAACCCTAACAAAATAGTAAAGAGAATCTGTCGAATATTTTATTTCTTGTTTAAATTTTAAATAGAAAAAACAATTTTGATATAAGAGTAAACTCATATTTTAAAAAGACCAACTCAATTTTAGGAAATAAGAAGAATTACGATATTTTCATTTTTATTTTTTTAATTACTAAATTTTAACCCTATTTTTGTAAGAATACATTTTAAAAGGTAACCCTAACAAAATAGTAAAGAGAATCTGTCGAATATTTTATTTCTTGTTTAAATTTTAAATAGAAAAAATAATTTTGATATAAGAGTAAACTCATATTTTAAAAAGACCAACTCAATTTAAGGAAATAAGAAGAACACATATTTTCATTTTTATTTTTTAATTACTAAATTTTAACGCTTATTTTTTAAGAATACACTTTAAAGGCACCCTAACAAAATATAAAGAGAATCTGTCGAATATTTTGGCTTCTTGTTTAAATTTTAAAATAGAAGCCACTTGGCATAAGAGTAAACTCATATTTTAAAAAGACCAACTCAATTTAAGAAAATAAGAAGAATTACGATATTTTCATTTTTATTTTTTTAATTAATAAATTTTAACGCTATTTTTTAAGAATACATTTTAAATGGTAACCCTAACAAAATAGTAAAGAGAATCTGTCGAATATTTTATTTCTTGTTTAAATTTTAAATAGAAAAAACAATTTTGATATAAGAGTAAACTCATATTTTAAAAAGACTTGTTCTTGTGACGTAGGCATGTTTAATTGAATTCATGGAATGTTTATAACTTCCATCTTATTATCTCAACCAATTCTCACACCAATTTATGTCTTCCCATATTATTTAGCCAAGATTAGCTATTTAATCTTTATACAATTGGATTATTATTATTATTATTATTTGTTTGGTAAAAAAAGACCATATATAGGAAACTTATAAAAACGGTTGAACAATTATCCACAATAACCTTCAAAAACACATTTTCTAATCTAAAAAGTTTTGACTACTAAATATTTGAATCAATAACCTTTTTTAGCTCAACCATCGGTTGTTTTATTCATTTTTGTGTAAATATGGCAACAATGGTAAGTATTTAGATAATGAGAAAACCTTTAAATATCTTATATTAGAAGAATAATTGAACTAGATAAGCTACTCTTTTTATTATAATAATTTTTAAAAATATAAAGATGGGAGTGTTTTCTGGACTCTAAATTAAGATGGGAGTGTTTTCTGGACTCTAAATTTAAGATTGTTTGTGTTTTTTGTATTTTTTAGATTAAAAAAAATTAGGAACTAAATGTGTTTTTTATGTTTTTATTATTCTTGTTTTTTCAGAAAAAATAGTTTTTAAAAATCATAAACAAATAGGCTTAATATAGTTACTAGTTTTGCTTTGGATGATTTGATTAAAATACCTTTTGAAAATCTAATTTTGGAAATTTGACTCTTATTAATTTTTGGTCTGATTTGGATAAAAATATATATTTTATTTTTTTTCAAATATAACATTTTCTTCTAAGAGGTAATATAAATATAAAAATGAAAAAATTTATTTTTATTCAAAATAAATTACTTTTAAAGAAAAACACGGAAAAAGTTAGATTCACAGATTAGATTTAAGGTTATTTCACTTTCGTTCTTTTTTCTTTTCGTTTGGGCTATATCTTTTGGTTGTAGGGGCATTTCTTTAGTGTATCCGGGCAGCTAATAACCATGGGGAAAGAAATCAACATACGACCGTGAGTTTAACGAACATACATACTAAGAAGTCACAGCCATCAAAAAAATAAAGTATCAATTACTATAAAAAAAATTTAGGGACTCGGGAGCGAAATACTCTTATACGACCAAAACCGCGGGTTCGACACGAGCATGGGAAAATAAAAAAAACTGTGTACTTCCAGACCGGTGGTTTGAGTTTCAACTTTCAGCCTTCAACAACTCCCTGCCATAGCAATGAATGCTAGTTGTGGCTTTCAACGCCTGTGATTGAAAGAAGAGCAAATTAGGTATAGAAAAATGAGTCTTGTACCAAACATATTCAAATTTAAGAAAACAAAAAAAGCAAAATAGATTAAAAAGCAAATTAATGTTAAAAGTAGTGTCTATGATAAAAAAATTTTTAAATCAATATTATAGTTATTGATTATGATTTTAATTTAAAAATTTCTTAATACTATAACCAATAACTTCGATATTACTTAAATTTTTTTAATGTCTGTAGATAATTATCGTAGCGTTGATAATGTGTATGACAATATGATCGAAACGCATTGTTTTGAATGTTGTTTTTGTTTTTAATTTATATTTATATATCTATTTTTAAAATAAGTAAACAACCTGAACCCACCCGCCTCCTCCTTCTTATCTATCTTCCAACGCCCATCATCACATCACAATCATCTTGATCCAACGGTCGATATTGCAAGAATGTTCATCACAGATGCGTGATGTGTGTCAGTGCCATGTATGTACAAGACAATACAGATATATTTTTCCTTAATTCCAAAACTTCCTTGTCAAGCGCCACATATGCCTCCCGGCTATGAAGAAATAAGACCGGGATTCGGGTGAGCCCGAGGTATGCCTTTTCTTATATTCCCATATGCTTAGTTGTTTTAACTAAAATATAAGGTGTTCATCATGTTGGCGCATTCGGCCTTTGCCAACCATTAAGATAGAGTATCCGTGATGGATTATTTTCGACTACGCTTTTTTCATTCGAGTTTCTCGACGTAAAGTTTCTATCTATAAATGCAATTGTAAATGTCACTTGACAAATCTCTTAAGGTCATTCAGATGTTGGATCCTTCATGGGCTGGTCATTCTATTTTAAGCAGAATTGAGACTTGATAAACTAAATAATGACTCATGAGTAAAGATGGTGTGTCTTTTGTTCTAGTCGGGTGATTTATAACATCCCCGTTGCCAAAAGTATTTGCTCTAAATGGGTCAACTTCTTCGCTTTTAGCATTTGTAGCGTACCACCATATCTAAATTGTTGTGTATAAATTGGTTGTAAAACCAAAACCTCGTAACCTCGATCTTATGGTTAACCCACATTGATCTTTAGCCTCTTTCCCCCACGAAAGAACCCCAACTAAATAGCTCTCCTTTGACTGCCTCGGGGAAGACACAGAAATGCCAACAATAGAGAAGATAATCTCCCATGGGGCCGACCACGGCAATGAACTTTGCGCCATTGTGACGCCCAACCTCGGGTCCGTTGACTACCCTTCAACTCAAGTATCATAAGGGAGGCCCGGTTACCCGCCTCACGCCACTTTTAGGCACCCAGTCTCCTTTGTACGGGGAGCTCTACCCAAATACAAAATCTGTAAATAACCTGCATTTACCTGTCCCAAACAATCCAATATATACAATATATCCAATACGGCCACTTGGGCCCATAACTAATACTCATTAAAAACATACCAACTATTCTCCAATTATCTCCCAATAATTACATAGTTGATTACACTTTTATACAAACATATATTAACATCTACAAGTCTAATACAGGTTATGTCCAAAACCATCAAAATCAAGAACTGGCTTCTTCAAAAACGAATCGCCTTCTCGAAACGCTCCCCGTATCTCAAATAAGGGGGTCCCACGACGGGTGAGCTAAAGCTCGCAGAGACCGCCTAAGTGGGCTACTCTCACCACCTGGCTGCCAGCTGCACGTCTAAAGTAAACACACACTCAAGTAAATACATGATCCTACTTGAATGTCTACATGATCACCCCATGTCACGAGTCCTCACCGACTCACCTACACCCGCTCTGCCACGCATGAAAATAATCATTTTCAAAACAAAACCTTGGTTTAAATATACTAACGAAATATTCTAAGATAAATATGGACTACCCTCCGGTGGTGAATTGGTTGACGAAGTTTTCTCCAAATGCTATGGTCCTCATCCGAAATGATCTGTTAGCCCATCTCCTAACCCAATTCTCCGGAATATCATCCCGTGAAATTCCTTCGCAACCATATCCATTTTTACAAAAATTACGCACTCACACCTAAGTCTAGGTTACTCAAAGGCATATGAAAATGCATTATGCCATTTTCAAAATCATTTACACAATATGTCAATATGCATATTTTCAATCAACTACAATTACACGCATGTAATTCAACACATCAATCATCACCCAATTTAGCTCAATTGAGCAAATCATAATCTCGTTTCCAATGGCTTACAAACACAATTTAATTCCATCTAATTGTGTCATTGTGTTAACACCTCAAGCATTAACCTAATAATTCTTTGATCGACCAACTCTCCAAATTAATTTCTACACATACCAAGCCATTCAATTCACACAATTTCAATGCCAAAACACATGGACCTTTATGGCCATTTCACACAAACCCGGGACTGTTTTTAACAGTCCCAACTCAGCTAGCTGGGCTGTCCACGGCAGCCCACTTGTCCACCCTGGCTTCACTTGAAATTGCACTTTACTCCATTTCCTATCTTATAAACACTCCAAAGATAATTTCTCACACACACACAGCTCCAATAGCTGGATCGTCACTGACAGCCCAAAAGTCTCCAAAATTCTACAATTTCGTCCCATGTTTTATACCGATCGTTCGCCCATTCTACTTTATCATATCAAGCATGCATTTTAATGCAAAATTTCCAGAATTAAAGACCCAAACAGCCCTCTAAATTTCTGGACAGTCACGGCCAATAAAGAAAATCTCAAAAAAATTCCAACAATTCGGTCCCATGTTTTGGGACCGATCAAACGGCCCCTCACGGCCTCAAACCAACCGAAACATCGAAAAACTCTTAAAACTGGGAATAAAACACAAGTAGGGAGAAACCCCTACCTTTTGGAGTTTGTCAAAACTCGCAAATCCGGGGTCCACGCTTAGCTTGCTCGCGTAGAACGCTTCCTTCGCCCGTCAATCCAACTATCTCGACACGCTGTATTTCTGCAGGTAAGCCGTACACTCCCTGTGAGTCACCATTTTCTTCTTCTCCACGCCTACTGCACTTCTTTCTCTCCCATTTTCACGTTTTCTCCTCTTTCAATTTGAGGAGATGAAGACTATGCACTATTTTGTCTTCTTATGACTTAAATCAATCTTGAAAATGACCATTTTGGTCTCCTCCTTTCTCAGATTTCCGATATTCTATGACTATCTCTACCGCCCATTTTCATCATTTATCTACTCATACCACTTAATACAGACATGAGCATTGTTATACGCGACTTTCACACGCCGGTAAATTGTTTACCAGACCCAAACGCAATGCCTCAAAAACGCTACGACCACTGTCTCAAAATTACGAAATTTTACTGCATAACTAGATTTCGCTTAGACGATTCCAACTGCGCAATCCGTTTTCTCATCCGAGATCTAGAGAATTAATTACGGATTTTTAACTGTAATTACAATTTTGTAATCAAATTACGATTTCGCCTTTATTCCGTAAATCGACTTCTGCCTTACAAATACGCTCATGGTAGTGAACTTTGGGCAGTGAGGCAAAAAAAGAAGTGCATGAAATGTCATAGCATCGCTGGAACAAGGATACGGAGATGGATTTTTGGGAAAACAAAACCAATGAAAATGATAAGTGAATATGTTCATGAGAAGTTGGGTTAGACTGATTAAGGCCAGGGATATGGATGATTTATTGTGTTTGGTCATACGCCAGAAAGAGTAGATGTAAAGGTGGTACAAGGACAAGATAATAGTCAATACTTTGGAGGAAAAAAAAAGAAGAAAAAGAACAGATAGTATAAATATAGAGGCTGATAGTTTAAATGTCGAGTAAGCCCATGAAATAAAGGGTTAAAAGTTAGCAGCAACAGAGAACGCAAGCATGCACTTGTAAATGTTGCTCACACCCATTCATCTGCAGCATGCATATCTTGGCAGACATGCTCAAAATAAATGCACTTATAGATTCATTTTGGAAACTCTTTTTATTATCAATAGTACTCTATAATTCTAATTTTCCTACTTTCCTTGCTTCTCTTCTTTTTCCAGGTAAGATGATCCAGATTTATGACCCAGGATTTTTTTGTCTGGGTATCTATAAGAAGACACCAGTGCACTAAGTGACTGCTGCTATTGTTTGAATCTTTTCCTTGGTAAAAAGCATTGGGAAGCCAGCAGCTTATATTACTTGTATTGTGAACAGATTTAATAAGATACTTGCCGATGATTTGTAAGATTTAAAGAACAGTTGCTTGGTATAGTATAGATTCCTAATGTCGGAGACATGGTCTTTTGAATTTGAGGACTGAGAACCATGATTATGATCCTCTTTTGAAAACTGGGGTGATATGAGAACTTACAATGACTATTTTTTTTTTTTTTTTTTTTTGGAGAATCTACAATGACTTATTTTTAAAGAAAACTCGTTCTAAATCAAAGGCATCTGCTGCATGCTGCCTTTGAAACTTAAATTCTTTTTTAATTCACAGGGATAAAATTAGAGGCTCACTTGATAGCCTCTGATTCCATTCCCTAATGAGGAGGCAGAAAAGGGTAGGGAAGCATCCAACATGTCAATTTTAAGTATGAAGTAAAACGAAAGTTATATACATAAATGAAAGTAACAGCTCAACTAGGCTAAAAAACTCGAACTCGACTAATTTCGATCCGAGTTTTACTTTAGATGTCCGAAACTTGATCTCGAAAATAGTTGAGTTATTCGAATTTGGCTTAACAAAGCTCGAATGAATTAAAAAATAATAAATAATTTTACTCGAATTTGATTTGATTAACAAAATGGTAAAGCTCGATCAAACTTGCGAGTAACTCGGGTTGGGTAATATGATACTTAAACTTGATTAAATTAACTTCGAGTTGAATCCAAACATTCTCAATTAGCTCATGAGTAGAAAATTATATTAAAAACCAATTCTAGGAGAATTTAAACAAGAAATAAAATATTTACAGATTCTCTTTACTATTTTGTTAGGGTTACATTTTAAAATGTATTCTTAAAAAAATAGTGTTAAAATTTAGTAATTAAAAAAATAAAATGAAAATATCGTAATTCTTCTTATTTCATTAAATTGAGTTGGTGTTTTTAAAATATGAGTTTACTCTTATATCAAAATTGTTTTTTCTATTTAAAATTTAAACAAGAAATAAAATATTCGACATATTCTCTTTACTATTTTGTTAGAGTTACTCTTTTAAAATGTATTCTTAAAAATAGTGTTAAAATTTAGTAATTAAAAAAAAAAAAATGAAAATATCGTAATTCTTCTTATTTCCTTAAATTGAGTTGGTCTTTTTAAAATATGAGTTTACTCTTATATCAAAATTGTTTTTCTATATAAATTTAAACAATAAATGAAATATTCGATGCATTCTCTTTACTATTTTGTTAGGGTTACTTTTTAAAATGTATTTTTAAAAAATAGTGTTAACATTTAGTAATTAAAAAAATAAAAATGAAGATATCGTAATTCTTCTTATTTCCTTAAATTGAGTTGGTCTTTTTAAAATATGAGTTTACTCTTATATCAAAATTGTTTTTTCTATTTAAAATTTAAAAAAGAAATAAAATATTCGACAGATTCTCTTTACTATTTTGTCAGGGTTACCTTTTAAAATGTATTATTAAAAAAATAGTGTTAAAATTTAGTAATTAAAAAATAAAATGAAAATATCTTAATTCTTCTTATTTCCTTAAATTGAGTTGGTCTTTTTAAAATATGAGTTTACTCTTATATCAATTTTTTTTTCTATTTAAAATTTAAACAATAAATAAAATATTCGGCAGATTCTCTTTACTATTTTATTAGGGTTACCTTTTAAAATGTATTCTTAAAAATAGTGCTTAAAATTTAGTAATTAAAAAATAAAATGAAAATATCGTAATTTTTTCATTTCCTTTAAATTGAGTTGGTGTTTTTAAAATATGAGTTTACTCTTATATCAAAATTGTTTTTTCTATCTAAAATTTAAACAATAAATAAAATATCTACGTATTCTTTTACTATTTTGTTAGGTTACCTTTTAAATATATTCTTTAAAAATAGTGTTAAAATTAGTAATTAAAAAATAAAATGAAAATATCTCAATTCTTCTTATTTCTTAAATTGAGTTGGTCTTTTTAAAATATGGCTTACTTTATATCAAAATTGTTTTTCTATCTAAAATTTAAAACAAGAAATAAATATTCGGCGTATTCTCTTTGCTATTTTGTTAGTTACCTTTAAAATGTATTAAAATAGTACAAAATTTAGTAATTAAAAAATAAAATGAAAATATCTTAATTCTTCTTATTTTAAATTGAGTTGGTCTTTTAAAATATGAGTTTACTACTTCCTTATATCAATTTTTTTTTCTATTTAAAATTTAAACAATAAATAAAATATTCGATTGCATTCTCTTTTACTATTTTGTTAGGGTTACCTTTAAAATGTATTTTTAAAAATAGTGTTAAAATTTAGTAATTAAAAAAATAAAAATAAAAATATCGTAATTCTTCTTATTTCCTTAAATTGAGTTGGTGTTTTTAAAATATGAGTTTACTCTTATATCAAAATTGTTTTTTCTATCTAAAATTTAAACAATAAATAAAATATTCGACAGATTCTCTTTACTATTTCATAAAGGCTGCTTTAAAATGTATTTTAAAAATAGTGTTAAAATTTAGTAATTAAAAATAAAATGAAAATATCGTAATTATTCTTATTTCCTTAAATTGAGTTGGTGTTTTTAAAATATGAGTTTACTCTTATATCAAAATTGTTTTTTCTATCTAAAATTTAAACAATAAATAAAATATTCGACAGATTCTCTTTACTATTTTGTTAGGGTTACCTTTTAAAATGTATTCTTAAAAAAATAGTGTTAAAATTTAGTAATTAAAAAAATAAAAATAAAAATATCGTAATTCTTCTTATTTCCTTAAATTGAGTTGGTCTTTTAAAATATTAGTTTACTCTTATATAAAAACGGTTTTTCATTTAAAATTTAAACAAGAAATAAAATAATCGACAGATTCTCTTCACTATTTTGTTGGGGTTACCTTTTAAAATGTATTCTTAAAAAAATAGTGTTAAAATTTAGTAATTAAAAATATAAAAATGAAAATATCGTAATTCTTCTTATTTCCTTAAATTGAGTTGGTCTTCTTAAAATATGAGTTTACTCTTATATCAAAATTGTTTTTTCTATTTAAAATTTAAATAAGAAATAAAATATTCGACAGGTTCTCTTTACTATTTTGTTAGGGTTACCTTTTAAAATGTATTCTTAAAAAAATAGTGTTAAAATTTAGTAATTAAAAATAAAATGAAAATATCGTAATTCTTCTTATTTCCTTAAATTGAGTTGGTCTTTTTAAAATATGAGTTTACTCTTATATCAAAATTGTTTTTTCTATTTAAAATTTAAACAATAAATAAAATATTCTATTTATTCTCTTTACTATTTTGTTGTGGTTACCTTTAAAATGTATTCTTTAAAAATAGTGTTAAAATTTAGTAATTAAAAATATAAAATGAAAATATCGTATTCTTCTTATTTCCTTAAATTGAGTTGGTCATTTTAAGATATGAGTTTACTTTATATGAAAATTGTTTTTTCATTTAAAATTCTGGCAAATTCGTGATCATAATTTGTCAATAAAACCTAACTCAAATTTGTTAAAGGTTCACTTTATTACGAGAATAGAAGGGGTCTGTGGATTACAGCTTCGATGAGAATAAATTTATGAGAATATATTAATATGATGTAAAAGGTAATGATAAATATAAAAATAAAATAAAATAGTACTAACATAATTTAAAATTTATTTTATATTACAGTATTTAAGAATATAATTGAGTTACGTTAACGTTTTGGTCTTGACACTTAAGTGTGTATATTTATTATTTAAATGCCAGCGAATAGCAGCAGCATATAATAAATTATTTTGAGAAAGAAAATATTGCTTGCAATAATGATGTTATTTATTAATGTGCGAAAAATCTTTTACCATTTATTGCTTCCAATAAAACCCAAACGAATTATTATATTTATGGGAGGAAAGCAGTCACTAGAGGGAGGGATGAAGAATATGAAAGAAACCGAATGGGAAGAGGAGGCAAAGAACCTAAAAGTTGAATGCAAAAGATTGAAAGCTGAAAGACGTGACTGAGAGATCAAACAAACCACTCGTATCACGTACTCCATATTAAAAGATCAAAGGCCATATTCGACTCACTCTTCTTCCCCCTCGCAGATTCACAAAAATGTGGCAAGTTCTCTTAGCAGCTGCTGTCGCAGGAACAGGGATCTGTGCTAAAAACCTCTTTTTCAACAAAAATCGCGATCCCACCGCTTCACCTCCACCGCCACAGGCAGAACAAAAACACATGATAAACGCGACGTGGGGACCGCCATCAACCATTTTCTTCTCGTTCTTTCTCTAATGGTGTTAGTCAATCAAATCAGAGTGGAGATGTCAGGGAGCCAAGAGATTTTAGGCCTTTCCGCTCGTGTTTCCAAAAAACCGCGGAACAAACCTCGTGGATTCAAGAAGAAGGTTAAAGTTGAGAGATTCTCTCGTTGTTTCAAGAAGAAGAGGACGAGCAAAGCTGCTTTTGTAAAGTCATCTACTGGTTAGTTTCTTTGATTCCTTTTTACGCCGTTTCTTCTCTCGCTCGACATTTTCCACAAATGCGCGTGAAATCAACTAAAACATCTGATTAATCATCTATCACATTTGGTTGTAAAGCTTGAAACAATCTTTGGTTTTGTTTTTTGCTTTGTCTTCTCGGGTTCTTGAAACAATTCCTATTTTGATACAAAATCGACTTTATACTCTTGCCGATGTTTATCGATTCCCAAGTAGACGATCTAAATTTACTAATTATTTAACCATTGCCCTCAAAATTGAATTTAGCATTTTTAAGTGTTCTATCGGTACCCTTTATTTAATATTCTGAAAGTTAATTTTCTCGATTTAGGAAATACTTTGATTAACAGGACAATAAATTAGTTGTCGATATATCTTCTATGTTTTCAGGTTTTTGCTTTGATCATCATTCCCTATTAGTGTGTCAATTAGGTCACCAACATTGCCTAAGCTCAGGACCCACACCCACATATCATGGAATGCTCTTAAATATAAAACAGAAAGCAAAATTGGGATTTTTAAGACAATGTTAAGACTTCGACAAGAGTAGACAATGTTAAGACAATGTCCCTACTGCTTTCAAAAAAGTCGGAGGAGAGGGAAAGAAAATGTAATCGGAAAGAAAAAAAAGTGAAGGAAATAACAACTAGATTTTAGGATAGATAAATGACTTTTATATACAATTTTAAACTAATTTAATTGATTTTATCTCTTTATATACAAATTAAATAATTTAGAAATGTATACATCAAGCTTACTATTTATAATTAACACATTTTTAAATATATTTTTCACAAGAAAGCAAAAATAAAAAAAATTGATTAAGTGATTGTTCCTACAGTAACAACATTTTATAAGATCATGTTAAATGAATTATTAACTTTTATAAAAAAGAATGCGCTTGTAGGTTTACTAGGCCATGGGCTTTTGAATTGGAAGAATAAGAACGATACATTTTAGTTGATGAGCAAGTAAAAGAATATAACTTTTATAAAAAGCAAGGAAGAAATGATGTAATGCGAATGTGTAACACAAATTGGATTTGATGCTACTCCCAAAAAATGATTCATGTGGCTAAAATCGAGGTTCTATCGAACTCGAAAATAAAGAGAAGAAAAAGAAAAAGTCGGGCTCTTTGATTTACCGAGAGTGCATATAGACTCGCCATCAATCGCACCTGCTTGTTGAATGATGAGAGTCGCAAATAATGGGGCTTTTTGTAAGTTTCTACCCGGGTAGACTTAGAAAATACATTAACCACTGTTTCCCAAAATTTTTCGTTTCGCTGTAAAGATTTTTGTCTATGCTTTTTGTTTGCACTTAAACTGGTTTTTTTTTCGAAACTTTTTTATCACTTTGCATCTTAATAATGTAACTGCTTGATTCTCGTGTTTATGTTTGATTTATCTATGTATTTAGCTAAACTACAGTTCCAAATTTTCATTCAAAACCATGTTATAAGTAAATGTATGGCCCAAGTTTTGTTCTGGCTTCGCATTGAATCATGTACATGATGTCACCGAAAGCCGAAAATCGTGAAGCCGAAGCAAGCATGGATGAGATCGCAGAAAAGTGGTTCAGAATTAAAGACCTAACTTTCCAAAGAAAATCATCCCGTAACTGCAAGTTTCCAAAGGAAGGCATAATTAGTCCCAAGAAAATTAGGAGGCAAGTATACTCAACAAGTCGTTGCTAAGTCAAGTACAGGAAACCAAGATCCTAATGATACAAATATTTCTTCTCTCCCTTTAATTGAGGATGGTGAGTATGCAAGTAGTGTTCTTATTGAAGAGCCACCGCCAGAGGTGCTTGAAATGGATCAATCGAAGGCAGCTTGAGTTTGAACTACAAAACTTGCTTGTCGCGCCTACTGCATGCTCCCGGCTATGAAGAAATAAGACCGCATTTGGGTGGAGCCCGAGGTATTCTTCTTATATCTCATATGCTTAGTTGTTTTAACTAAAAATATAAGGTGTCTATCATGTTGGCGCATTCACCTTGCCAACCATTAAGATGTAGTATCCATATGGATTATTTCTGGGACTAAAGTTTTTTCATTTCGAGTTTTCGACAGAAGTTTCTATCTATAAATGCGCTATAGATGTCACTTGACAAATCTCTTAAGGTCATTCCGATGTTGATTCTTCATGTAATGGGTCATTCTATTTTTAAGCACTGAGACTTGATAAAACTAAATAATGACTCATGGCAAAGATGCATGTGTCTTTGCTCTAGTCGGGTGATTTATAACATCCCCCGCTAGTGCACTATCAAGTAAACTGTATGAGAAATAGGATAATTCCCTTCGTATGGCTTTTAGATTATTTTCTGTTGTGGAGTTGGCAAGTGAATGTCATATAGTAAGACATTCCTTTTGCTCATATATTAATATGTATGATGAATGGTCGAGTTTGTTCCTCCCTTAAACTATGCTTCTTCCCTAAATACAATGTGTTGTCTTAGATGGACTCGAAAGTTGTGCACGCTTCAAGAATAAATTAAAGGGTTTCATGAAATGGAAGGTCGTGAGTTCGGATTCTTATCATTCCATGGTGTATTGCCAACCGTGAACTGGATCGTAAACTGCGGCTACGTGGCTCATTGAACAATGGAAAATCAAACGGTAGGAGCCGAAATTAACCGCACGCCCAAATTCCAACCATACGAAGAAGGAGCGTAACTCCGTGAACTCCGCAAGACCGTGTTAAACGCCTAAATGAATCTTATGTCGACTTCCTCAGCACATTTCCTTACTTAAATAATGCCTTAAGTTAATGGGTTTCTATTCATTTTTTTTCCTTTAATTCTTCACTTGCTACAAGTATCGAACTCACATGATGATGAAATGGCCTAATGTCAATTGACACCATTTGCATGTAAGACGCCTTGATATTGTTTCGGGCAGATGATGAAGTCAATCACAGGTGGAACAATGGGGAGCCCTATCAATGGAAATTCCAAGCATGATAATCGGGAAACGACTAAAAAGACAAATGTTGGGATGAAAATTCCTTGATTATGAAGCTGCCTAGTTACTATGTAAAACGACACTTATTCCCCGGTAACAACCAAAATCATATAACAGATGTCAAATAAAGTAAACTATGGGTGGCCTTACAAATAAACTCAAGAGGGCCTCTTGTACATTGGTGCTTCTCTACTTCTCTTTCAATAGTATCGACATTTTCATTCTCTTTTATTACCTATCAAAAAAGCATTTTCATCCTCTTTTTGCTTGCATTCAGCATGTCATCCTTTTGAATATTAATATCATAAGGACATGGATATTCAAAGTTAGCCCTCTTGAACTTTGGAAAATCCTACTAATAGGATATCGGGCTACCATGAACTTCCCCAACCATGAAAAGCCACTCGCTACCACCTTCGAAACACAATATTTTATTAGTATTTATTTATTTATTTATGGTCTTTATTTTTTTGGCCTAGTTTCCTGACCTGAACTCTCCTTTAACAGTGATTCTTGATTGACTTTAGCTATCTTGCCTGCATCTCTGCAACGATGGCCAAGCTCATTTTTGAGGCGTAGTGCTGGGTCCCGAAACCTCGTCAATTTCTTTTCAGGTCCTTCGGGGGTGAGAATATGGCTCACATGTCCTTTCAATAGGAAATTACTAGTTCAAATTGAGCACCTGTAAGTAGGTTTGGGTTCGAAGGGAAGGTTTTAAATGAGTAAAAACTAAAAGCTAAAAAAAAAGAATCATTACTTTATGACGACATGGTGACTGTTGCTTGCCCAGAAAGATGTGTAAAAACTAAAAAGATGGGTGGAGCCATGGTGATGGGGGTCGCCAGGGGATCGCACCTCTTTGTTTTTACCCATCAAACCCATTTAATGTTTGCTACTTAAAAAAAAAAAGAAAAAATTAAACAATGGCTCTCGTTTTGGTTATGTTTTTAAAATTGCTATTTGGTAATAATTTTTAAAAAATATAAAGATGGTAGTGCTTTCTCTGGACTCTAAATTTAGGATTGTTTGTGTTTTTGTATTTTTGCATTAAAAACTAGGAACTAAATATGTTTTTATGTTTTTATTATTTTGTTTTTCCGTGAAAAATAGTTTTTAAAATCATAAACAAATAGGCTTAATATAGTTACTAGTTTTGCTTTGGATGATTGATTAAAATACCTTTTGAAAATCTAATTTTGGAAATTTGACTCTTATTAATTTTTGGTCTGAGTTGGATAAAAATATATATTTTATTTTTTTATAAATATAACATTTTCTTCTAAGAGGTAATATAAATATAAAAATGAAAAAATTTATTTTTATCCAAAATAAATTACTTTTAAAGAAACACACGGAAAAATGTTAGATTCACAAATTAGATTTTAAGGTTATTTGACTATTTCTTTCTTCGTTTAGCTATATCTTTGGTCATAGGGCATTTCTTTAGTGTATCCGCAGCAATAACCATAGAGCAAATCAACATATGACCTCATAGCTGAACGAACATACATACATACTAAGAAGCTGGCCAGCCATCAAAAAAATAAAGTATCAATTACTATAAAAAATTTGTGTGGACTTGGAGCAAATTATATGACCAAAAAACCAAGTGTCTGACACGATATGGGAAAATAAAAAAAATCAGGTACTTCCTGCACTTGGTTTGAGTTTCAACTTTCAAATTCCTTCAACAACCGCCTCGCCATAGCAATGAATGCTAGGTCAGGGCTTTCAACGCCGTGATTGAAAAAGAAGAGCAAATTAGGTATAGAAAATGTGAGTCTTCAGATCAAACCTATTCAAATTAAAAAAAAAGCAAAATAGATTAAAAGCAAATTAATGTTAAAAGTAGTGTCTATGATAAAAATTTTAAATCAATATTATAGTTATTGATTATGATTTTAATTTAAAAAATTTCTAATACTATAACCAATAACTTC